>LN891263.1:0-20791 GCA_900010015.1 Tuber aestivum
GGCCTTCTCAAGCCCGATGCGCCCTGGGCCCCGCCGTTCGCCCCGCCGTCCGCCCCGTCATAGTGCTCCCAGATAATCAATATGCTTGGTCCCAAGGGGCAGCATCGAGCCATCTCGAGCCTGGAGCGCTGCTGGTCTCGCTGCTCGGTACTACGCACGGCCGCCGGATGATCAGTATTTCGAGCGGTGCTTTATTTCTTTTTTTCCCAAGTTTTTGCTCCTAGATGCCCTTTGCCTTTGTTCTTTCCTTTGCCGGGGTTCTGGTCTCCTTCCCTGCCCGCGCGCCTTGACCGTCTCCGGTTTGCAGGGGTTTCTGTCGCTCTTTGTTTTTTTCTCTTATTTCTTACCCATTTGGGCATCTGGTTTTCCTGTTCTCTTTTCTTGGGTTTTCTCGTACGCGATTTAGTGTGTCGTAGCTTAGTTTCTCTCTTAGTTTTTTCTATCTCACTGGAGCGCTACCTGCTGGATTCCTTCCTTGGCCGCCGCTTGGGCGTCTTGCTTTTATTAGGCTTACATTCCTCGCTTGTCCGTCGCCTCCTCGTTGTCTGTCTGTCGCCTGGCATGGGGAATCCCCCTTACTTCAGCCTCTCGTGGTATACCACATTTCTTTGCACGATCAGGCGTAATGGGCGGACTTGTATTCTTAGAATTTTCTTCTCCCAAGGTAGGCCCCGTGGGGTTTCAATCCCCTTGCGTCAATATGTAGTATTCTTCAAGTTAGCCACTGTCCAAGCACACCCTAAACCATGTCTTTACTCGGCGACCCCGGCGTACCAAGTCTGTACCTGGCTAGGCGTCCTGGGTGCATCTCGCAAATTTTTCCGCGATTGTTGACTACCAACCCTGTATGTCCGACATTCAGCTGCGTCGACTCCAGGGAAGACGTTCGCTTCTGCTAATCCCATTTAGGCGCAGACTATATCTAGTGCGACTTTATATCGGTAAACCCTACTCATTATCGCTAGATTTTGGACGCCACTCTCCTCTGCCGTGTCCTTCATTTCCTCTTTTATTTATGCTAGACTTCACGCCCTATGATAGTTGGAGACATTGGCGTTTGATCGTGGACATTACATTGAACATTGGGAAATCAGCTTTTTCGTATTCGAATCCCGGAGATCAATACCGAGTGATACTTGATGAATCTGGATGTACCCCTAGTTCTAGCGTATAAGACCTGCCACATCCTAACGAACATAAGAAACCTACCCAATTTCCAGATTTTATCGCGGATATACTATTTACACTTCTCTAACCTCTGCTTTCTCTCTCTCTTATCTGTGTAACTTTTCCATCATGCCAATGGAGCAACGATCCCGCCTCGACAGTCAACCGACCCCCCGCGTTGGTAATATGTATGGACGTAAACGCGACGCCGGACCTGGCCCCGTGGAACCTGGGGGAACGGCATCCAAATCTCAACAAAACAATTCGCACAGCTCCCAGAGCCCGCGTACGAATGACCAGGCGTCACGTCCGCCTTCTTCTCCCCCGCAAACAACAAGCCAACTAACGAGACCACCGAAGCGCTCGTGTAAAAGCACAATGCAGGCAGCTGTGCGTCCCGACCCCGAAACTGACGCCGAAGACCAAGTGTATGTGGAAGCTGTACATATATCGGAGGATAGCAGGGATGAGTACCAAATCTCCACGGGCTCCTCAGAATCAGAATCAGAAACCGACGCCGATGCGGAAGACATTGATCTCAGTGATGGGGGAGCAACACCGCGCCGTCACAGGTCACAGACAGCGAACAGAGAGGATACCAACCGAGGGAAAACAGTTCGGATTTCGACTACTGCCGGATCACCGCGATCCGGCCCTTCTCTGCCGATGCCCGCTATCCCTGCCCGCATCATTCGCGGTAGAGCCTCCACTCCTGGTGTTCCGTCGTCAAGCTCAGCAAGGAATTCGTCTCCACCGGGTTGCTCGAGTATGCTGTCCTCGGATATCAGAAGCTCTAGCCCGGCAGATCATCTAGATGTAGCCCGACGCGACTTTAACTGGCACGGAAGTAGCAGCCGGAAGAATAATGTTACAGGACCTGAAAGTTCTATATTACGGCTGGCCAGGGATCTGATTCTCCAATACACTCTTTTTGGTAACCCACTACCTAACGTAGTTGTTCTGACGGCCAAAGTGTACAGCGTTTGGGAGGATGCGTTGAATATGAGTGAGGGTTGCGGACGTATTGAACTGTCCGAGGATAGCATAACAATAGTAAGTGATCCGAGCCAGACGTCTAGACACATAGCAAATTATAATAACCTTGATAGATACGCCATAAGCACTCAGGCGTACGGTCACAATTCGTTTATCATGTGAAGCATCACATAGTAAAGTTATATGAACTGCCACTGCCACAAGGTGCAGCAGCCATCGCACGTAGAGTTGATTATCTTCTGGAAGGAGACCGGTTCATGTGCAACCCGAAAGGGTATGAGGTTTGTTACCACGACGACTAGCAATGGCTATTGGGTAATACGACTAACTATGTATGAATTTGGATAGCGTCTGATCGTGCGATTCCTTGCGCCCCAGATCCCCGAGGCCATATATGGCAAGTACTTTGCCGGAAAGAAAATGCAAGGCAGGATAGATCCTGAGTTCCTATCTAGGATCAACGGAACTATGATCTGCCTGACTTGCGCTATACTATGCCACACTCTCCGGGCGTGGCAAACGGGTAAGTACGAAGAGCCGAAGGACTTCAAGCCTGATATTGTTATGGGTAAGAATCTCAGAATATTCTAGTGGGCCGTAGTGAAGGAGTCTGGCTAACCCGTCACCCACTTAAGACCTCTTGGCACGCCAGAGGCAAACATGGCAGAGATTTCCCGCGCAGATCCAGGAGCTGTTGGTCCAAAACATCCGCCAAATCATCACCGAAAAGCTCCAGCAACAATACGGGATTCAGAATGATCGAGTAGAAGGGTATGATGATGACGTTGACGCTGTAAGCGCAGAGCTCGAGCGCAGGAAATCCAACCAGGCTCGAAGCCAATCCTCGCGGGGTAGACAGACGATGACCGACTACCCTCTAGAGACCTATTTGGGGCGCCAGGGCAGGCGGGAACAGTCGCCCCATCCCGATGTTGCTTCCGATTTTAGCCAGACGGCCATTGGACGGTCTCTTGGCTTTCATGATTTTGAACAGGATAGTCTAGACGATACACCGGAACACACGGGACGTCTGATGTCGGGGAGCGTGGGCAGTCCATGTATTTCATCTCGCGTCTCGCTTAGTCTGGATGATTCACAGTCGGGGCAGGTGACGGCTATAGATGGACAGCAGGAAGGGAATTTTGATTGAGAGAGAAGAGGCAACAGGTCGGTGGGACCAGGATCGAGAGTGGGCTCGACGGGGCGCATATGGGTACCGGCGGTGCCGGTGGGATCGCAAGCTTCAATAGCGCCTAGTGTACTCAATAGATTAAAATGGCGGGCGAATGTGACTCCGTACGATAGTAAATAGAGTATTTGCAGTACATATCGAGACCAAATTGTAATCGGATGTGGTTACCGAAAGTCCCAGAACATATGGAGTACGTTCCAATTACGGCTAGAAAATCCCGACGACGTCAATTGAAAGTGTGAAATCAGGATGGAAGAGGTGGGTAATGTAGGACTCGGGGCACACGGGAGTAGTTCTTCGAAGTCATGAGACACAGGAGCAAGGACAGGCACTTAGGAGGAGGATAGCAGACGAGACAGGCGGTGGGAGGCAAGCGATATAGATTAAGTCATCCAAACAGAACTGGCTTTACACGGACAGGATTGGAACGCGGAGGGATGGTTGATGAGCGTCACGGCGAGAGACAGAAGCAGCAGAGATTCTCCGGACCCAAAGCAGGCGTGCCCAGATAGCCGAAACGCCGGGCGGGACTTGCAGGGGCGTCAGGACGGCGGGCAGGAGGTCCAGAGGTGTCTGGACGGCGGCCGGGAGTAGTAAGGGCGTGAGGACGCCAGGCAGGAGTAGTAGGGGCGTCGGGATGCGAGGGGGGAAAGGGCATGGATTGCCAGGACGCCCGGAACCGAGCTAGCAAGGGTCACAACGCAGGGGGGTTGGAGTGCCGCGCGTCCGGTGAGCGTCAGGATGCACGAGGGTGCGGATGCGAACGTCAGGACGCAAGAACGGATTTAGCCGACGTCCTGATTAACGGTTTGCGTCCTGTGCGTCCTGTGCGTCAGACGCACAGGACGTACAGGACGCAAGAGTAAATTTTTGCTGATGCACTACGGCCTCTCAAGGCACACCTGTCCCTGTCGCGGCTACGCCCCACCAACCCAACCGGCCACAGGTCCGTATACCGACGGCACCTGTTAAACCTTCCGGAAATGCTGGCTTTTCTGGGTTTGGACCGACACCTTCGAACAGAGGACCCTATTGTCACCCCACTTGCCCTGGATACGGTGGACGTCATGACTTTTTTTGTCAACCGCCACCGCCAGAGGTACCGGGGGGTCCACCGAAGAATACAAGGCAAGACAAGGGAAAAGGAAGAGAAGAACCCAAATGTGGGTGGTGCGAAAAGAGAGGACACGAGGGACCTCCACTACACCCAGAGACCTGCCCGGCTTTTGCCGAATGGTTAAAGGTGTCGCAGGCTGCGCCAAACCCGATACCGTTGGGGAGTAACCAGCCAGCAGGCTCAGTGCCGCCACAAGCACCGTCAGGAGGGGGTCCTCCGGATGACGGGAATCGTGGTGGTCGAGACGAGCAATTTGAGGGCTATGAGAGACCAAGGGAAACTTTCGGTGGTAACGCCGGAGGTAGCAGAGGTGGTAACCAACCTCCTGGTGGTGGATTCTTTGGGGCTGGCGCAGGAGATCCGGGTGATTCCGATCCTGATGACACTTCTGATGATGACGCCGACTCCCTACCTGATATCACACCCTATTTGGGACCATGTTGCAATGGCTGGAGCGATGAGAAGAAAGACCGATATGACCGACGGGCAGATGCACTACGAGAGCGGTTGCAAAACCAATCTCGTTCCTCGTCTTCATCAAGTCGCAGGAAGCCGGAGAAGCTAAGCGGCATTCCCACATTTAAGGGAGTGATTGCGGACCTGGCTAGTTTTCTGACTCTGGTCAAAGCCAAGTTCGAATACTTTTCCGATTGCCGTCTGACGGACATGGATAAGATCAACTTGGTCATACCTCTTCTCGAAAACGAAGCTCGCAACTGGTACCTAGGGATACACTCTCACATCAACCGTGAGGCTGCGAAAAGAGCGGGAATGCCATTCAACAAGAACGGGCCGCTGCGGACATGGAAGGGTTTCCGTGAACGGTCAGAGCAGAGTCACGGAGGTGATAATGTGAATCGGGATACAAATCTCCTCGAGTGGAATGACTTGGTGATGAAACCCAACCAAAGCACTCCTTACCTGGATAGGATTATTGATCTGATGTACAAGCTGAATTACACAGACCATCAACAGGTTAAGGATAAGGTTAGGGCTGGGATAACGCCGAAGCTTCGGGCCGCGTGGGCATTAAAAACCCCTCACCCCGACAGCCTCAACGACTACTTGGATCTACTCCGACAAGTCGGTCATAACTTAGAAGATGACAAGCGTTTCGGACATCTCATTGATGACAAGCCATCAAAACCACGAGAAAAGAGAGAGAAGGAAACTTCTAAACCTACTGGCAGGTTTAAGAAGAAGGAAAAAGGTTCGGGTTGGAAGGACAACAAACCGCGGAAGACCGCTAATGTTGGCGCCGGGAAGCAGGCTGGGACGTCTGAGTATGCTATTGCTCATCAAGGCATCCCGCAGACCCTGACTGATAAACGACGCAACAATAAGCAATGCACTAAGTGTGGGAAGGAAGGACACTTCTGGAGACAGTGTTCGATGACATCCCCAGTTGTTTATGCCGTGAAGAATACTGCGGGAGTGAAACGGTCACACCCAAAGGCAGAATCTTCGACAAAGGGGAATAAACGACTCAAGCGTATTGAAGCGTCTCGACCGCCGCCTTCGGGTCCCAAGCTTTTCGAAGCTCGCAAACCCTCTCCTACTATTATGGAGGTTGATACAGACCTTAGCGAAGGTAAGAACCTAATCCTAAGAAGGAAATAACATAGACTAACCTATCTAGATCAACGATGATCTTGAAGGAAGGATAGCCACTCCAAGTGGAAAGGATTAATGTAAGAACCAATCCGCATTGACTAGCTCTTCAGTTCTAACCAGTCTTTAATACAGGAGTATTGGGAGACTGCTTGGTCAGATAGATGTTACGGTCGCGCGCGGTGTTCTGGTTTTTTACTTAAAGTTCTTAAGTTTAGTTATTTCTAATGTTATCATTCATGTTGGACATTTCTGGGGAAATTACTTTCAGGTTTTTCTTTGGATAAGCATTCTGCTCCGAGGGGTCGCTTCTGAAAATGGGAACCGCGCGACATTCGGATGGGGCACAAAGATGCCCTCTTTGGCACCGGTTGACTGGACGTCTCTGGAGAGCAAATGTATTTTCTTGTCTTATATGGGTCAGTTGTCTTGTACGGTTGGAATTGGTTCAGGTCATTAGTCTTGAATAAAAGTTATCTTTCAAGTTTACCTGAGGAGGGTTTAATACCCGAAATCATGCTGGCGTGATAGTAAACAGCACTCCAATCCCTTTATTGATTAAACAATTCTTGAAAACGTTTACCGACCCATTGTGGCCGCTCTTGTGTCGAAAGGCAAGAGACTAGCAAGAATGAGTATGATAAGACAGCGAAAGAAGGCGAGGCACTCGAGCCCACCCCGACATAGCAAATCAATTCACTTAAGGGTGAAACTGGATTGGCGCATAGGGTGTAGGCAAGTAAGTGCCGAAGCACTATTGCTACTAGATAGCGGAGCGACGGGCCCCGTACTAAGTAGTCAATGGGTTAAGAGTACCCAAGCTCCTTGTGTAAAGAAAAGGATCCATACTCCGATTAAGGATGCAAGCGGAAATAACATGCCTGGATCAGGTCTTCATTATACCAAGTCATTAGACTTGAAGATCGGTGATCATGTAAATGGTATGCGCTTTGAGGTAGCCGATATTGCCGACAGAAGAGTCGACGGCTATCTCCCAATGTCGTGGCTGAGAGATCATAACCCCGACATAGATTGGAAAGTAGGATCCCTGACCTGGCGCTCAGATTTCTGTAAGGCAAATTGTCTTACGGAGCAGAGGCGGTTAGTATACATGTCGGACGAGGAGCTATTGGCAGAAGATCCAGAAAATGTATATTTTCTAGGGACTGTAGAGTTTGCCGATGAGAGAGGAGGAGATGTCACGATCCAACTCCCGCCGGAGTACAAGGATTTTGGTGATATCTTCAGCCAAGACAGGATAGATGCGTTACCGGAACATACAAAGTATGATCACAGGATCGAATTGATCCCCGGAAGCACCCCACCTTGGGGGCCCATCTATCCAATATCAGAGAAGGAGCGAAAAGCACTTAAGAAGTTCATAACCGAGATGTTACGAACAGGGAAGATAGAAAGAGCTACTTCCTCATCCTCCGCTCCTATACTGTTCGTGCCAAAACCGGATGGCACACTGAGACTGGTAATAGATTACCGAGGTCTCAATAAAATAACGGTGAAGAACAGATATCCTCTCCCGTTAATGAATGAACTGCGAGGAAGGCTCTCCAAAGCCACAGTGTATACCTTGATGGATCTCAAGAATGACTATTGGGGGATCCGGATGGCCAAGAAGGCTACCGGAGATACACACTCGCATGAGGAACTCACGGCTTTCCGTAGCGAATTGGGATTACATCAATTTAAGGTGATGCCCTTTGGGTTATGTAACGCACCCGCCACCTTCCAGAGCATGATAAATGACATATTTCGAGATATGCTGGGAGAAGGAGTCGTAGCCTATATGGACGATATCCTGATCTATTCACAGACCATTGAAGAACATGTCTCGTTGGTTAGGCGCGTAATGGAAAGACTTAGAGAACACCGACTATGTGCAAACATAAAGAAGTCGTTCTTCCACAGACGTGAGATAGAATTCCTAGGTTATAGGATATCCGAAAAAGGGATATCTATGACCACCAAAAAGGTGGATTCCATCTTGGAATGGAAGAAGCCAACTAACGTCGTCGGAGTCCAAAGTTTTCTGGGCTTTGCCAACTTCTACAGAAGGTTTATAGAGGGTTTCAGCAAGATAGCGAAGCCTTTGACGGACCTTACTAGGAAGGATGTCAAATTCGATTGGACCCCTGCTTGTAGCGAGGCATTCTTTGAGTTAAGAAAGGCCTTCACTTCAGGACCAATCCTAGCACACTTCGATTCTACCCGTCAAACCAAGTTGGAGACGGATGCAAGTGACTTTGCTTTGGGTGCCGTGCTGTCTCAATTCTGCGAAGATGAGAAATGGCATCCAGTGGCCTTTCATAGTAGGAAGTTTCACCCAGCGGAGATAAATTATGATGTACATGACAAAGAAATGACTGCTATAGTTGCAGCTTTCAAGGAGTGGGAACATCTGTTTCGGTCGGTAGAGGGCGAAATCTCGGTTTATACCGATCACAAGAATTTGGAGTACTTTAATGGTACTAAGACCCTCAACCGCCGGCAACATCGCTGGGCAGAATTCCTGCAACCGTTCAATTTCAAGGTGGTTTACCGTGAAGGAAGGTTGAACACGAAGGCTGATGCACTGTCAAGGCGTGGAGACCACCACCCTGAAGGGGGGAGTGATTCTCTATCAGAGACACCGAAGCCGTTTTTTCGCCCCGGACAATGGATTGTGGGACAAGAGCGAGACCTCTTACGACCACAAGCATTGGCAGCCTGTCAAGGCTACCGGTTACAATCAGCATTTTTGGATGCATTACGAATTGCAGCGAAACAGGATCCTGTCTATATGAAGGACTTAAAGGCTGTGTTAGAGGAAGACAAAGGAGTCGACCGCAATCTGACAATAGAAAGAGATCTCCTTCTGTATAAGAATAGGTGGTACATACCTGATTCAAAGGATTTGAAGGATAAGATCATGGAAGCTGAACATGACTCCCGTATTGCGGGACACTTTGGGACATATAAGACGGTAGGCAGGGTTAGGGCTAACCTCTTTTGGCCTAAGATGGACGAAAGCATTACGGACTATGTTCGTACATGTGATACCTGTCAACGGAACAAGTCCGTTAAGCATAAAAGGTTTGGTCTACTAGAACCTATTGGAGTACCCTTGAGACCGTGGATGGACATCTCAATGGACTTCATAGTAGCACTACCGAAATCAGATGGGTATACAAAAATTTGGGTTATCGTGGATCGATTCTCAAAAATGGCACACTTTGTACCTTTGGCCACAGAGATCCCTATCAAGGATCTGGCTCTGATATTTCTGAAGGAAGTTTGGCGGCTCCATGGGCTCCCAGAATCTATTATCTCTGACCGTGATAGTCGATTCACATCCAAATTTTGGATGAGCCTGATGCAACAGTTGCAATTGAAACTACGGTTATCGACCGCTTTCCATCCTGAGACTGATGGGCAAACTGAGCGGGTGAACCAGACCTTAGAGCAATACTTGAGAAGTTATTGTTCTTATCAGCAAGATGATTGGACATCGCTACTACCTTTAGCGGAATATGCATACAATACTTCAACCTCTGAGTCAACTAGATTATCTCCATTTGAGATCAATTACGGTTTCAACCCACGGACCAACTGGTCGGGTACCGTCTCAGAGCAACAAGGTGTTCACCCCAGTAGCGAGCTATTGGTGAGGAATTGGGAAGGTGTCTGGCAAGAAGTCCGAGATACACTCAAGCGAGCTCAAGAGAGGCAAAGGAAGTGGCATGACCAGAAACGGTTGCCATCACCTGAATACGTTGCGATGGAAGATGTGACAACTGGCAGGGCAAAGAAGGCTGATCGCGTGATGCTAAACCGAAAGAACATCCGTACTAAGCGACCTATGGAGAAGCTGGACCACCGAATGTTTGGACCCTTTGTGGTCAAGCGAAAGGTTGGTAACCGAGCTTACGAACTCCAATTGCCTGCCCGTTGGTCAATCCATCCAGTATTCAATGTCGGACTCTTAGAACCCTATCGAGAGGACCCAAGTGGTAGAAGGACTAAAGAAGTCCCAGTCCCCGAGATAGTAGACAATGAGCCCAGTTATGTTATCGAGGCAGTCATAGACAGTCGGTGGTACGGTAATATGAAAGCGAAATTTCCAAATCGCTTCGTTCAGTACCTAGTTTCATGGGAAGGCTATGGCATGGAGGAAAACTCTTGGGAGCCATATGAGATGCTAGAAGACACGGGCTTACAGGCCATGAAGGATTTTCACCATCGGTATCCCCACAAACCCAGAGACCATAGGGTTGAGGGCGAACCGAATCGGGGAAATAAAAGACGACGTTAGCGGACCGGGTCGGTCCTTAGAGAAGAGGGGAGTGATGTAACGACCCTACGATATAGAGCTATGGCAACCTACGTCTACGCCCATACATAAGACCAAGAGGTCAGATGGTAGACGAGGTGGGTATGCAGGCGCATATCCAAGAGATATCTGATGGTCCGGAAATCTCTAAGAACAGAAGGTACTTAAGGAATAGGTGTACCTAAGTAGTGGCAATAACGTGACAATGTCCGCTCTGGCCTATGGATAGGCCAGAAGGCTGGGTGAGTTTACCCTACCTAACGAGGTCACGTTACCCTACCATGGAGACTGATTTCGTGTCACCATGGACATACTTACCCTACCTTTGGGACACTATTTCCCTACCTTCCGTCAGAAATATTCTCGGAGGAATTTCGGGAATTGTTAGGATTGTTTGTTACGCAATGACGATCGACGGGCACTAGATTGCACTTTGATCGGAAGACTATGGGAGGAGCTATAGTGCTCCGAACAAGCTGTAACTTGGTAGAATTATTCCTAACAGGTACCTGTGGCCCCAGGGTTCGCCCCGGGCGTCATGGGCCAAAATGGGTAGAGTTGCCGTTATGCTAGTTAAATGGAATGTATGAAGACATGTCCATAACACTGTATGCGTCGTCGCCGTCCGTCCGACCGGAAGCTGTTCGCAGGATATATAAGGGGGCCAAGATGAGAAGGTCAGGTACCTTCTCCAAAAGGAACGGAGTAAAACGGACCAAAACTGACGGAGTTAGCGTGAGCTATCCGGAAGGGTCCCCAGAGTAGTCCCGGGTAGTGCCGGAGACATCTGGGAAGGTTTTACGCCAATCATGCCTACACGTGCCCCTTTGCCGTAGGCTCTTTGTGGGTTGTTTGAAGACTCTAATAGCATGACACTTATCACGGTGAGTGGTGTGCCGGGGGTAAGGGACCATGGGTAGCGCCTATGGGTCCCGCCGCCGACACAGCTCTCCGAGGGAGCGTCGTAGACCCCCTAAGTTCGCAATCAAGAAAGATAGAACTTAGCCGGAAGACAGCTGATGTCTACGAGTGTTTGCATAGGTCATAGCACATGGGTAGAGAGTCATTTAGTTAGCTTTCTCAAGGGTCTCGACAGTTAGCCACTGACGAGACACCGATGTGCAGAGGTTTTCACTCCGGCAGGTGTATTGGTAAACACCTCGCAGGAACTGATGTGCATATGGGAGATTTCTGCTAGAGTGCGCTGACACCTATAGCCCTTCGGGGACACGGTAAAGGTGCCGGGGCAACCCTTACGGAGAAGGGCATACTCACGTTGGTCGGGGTAACCTGATGGGGGAGTTTTTGGTATAAGTCTGACTACTTAAAGATTATACGAGAACTCTCCTACCCCGACAATCAACATCCTCTCGAGAGACTTTAATTGAGATAAGCCTGAGCTTAACGATATTAAGTTTTACTGTTTACTTTTATTCTTTACACTTTTGCAAGAGCTGTGTTCGAGAGATTTGAAGTTTGGTGCGGTTGCATCCTTAGGAACCATCTACCTGAGGGAGCCCCCGTTACAGATTGAGCAACGAATTGGCAATGGAAAGAGTGCGGCCCAGAACATGGTAAAACACTGGAAGGAACAGAATACGATCCATCATTGCTCTCGTTCTAGGCACCCTCTAAAGCTCAGCAATGGTGATAAGGAAAGGATCGCAGCACTGATCGAGAGCGACCCTGATGCGACAATTGAGGAGATTACCCAGCGATCAGGCTTGGATGTCAGCGAGCACTTAATCAGAAACGAAGCACGAGCACAGGGCTATCGAAGCTATATTGCACAAAAGCAGGAAGCCTTATTATCCTCACATCGAATGAAACAGTTGGCATGGGCCCACGAAATGAGTCACTGGGAGATAAGAGATTGGAGAAAATGTATTTTCACTGATGAAACTACTTTTTCAAGTAGCAGTCAGCAAGGTGGACCAAGAAGAGTTCGAAGAAAGGCAGGAACTGGAAAGGAGGAGCACTATCAAGATATGCAGCAGCACTCAAATCGGTTTTCTACTGGCCACTATGGTGCAATCACCTTCAGGTATCATACACCTCTTGTTTTCATTCGAGAGCGAAAACCAAGCGAACCAACATCTCTCTGAGACAGACTAGGGCTTAACAGCCAGCAGTTTGTCAGTGAAGTCCTTGAGCCTCATCTTCTCCCTTTTCTTCAAACCCTACCCAGGCATGGCAAAGAATATCTTCTGGCTGAAGATAATCTTGGTGTTCACTGTTCTGTTTTGACTATGAACCTTTATCACTCTCAACATGTCACAAAGCTCAATTGGTCTCCAAAATCGCCTGACATGAATCCAATCGAAAAGGTTTGGCACATGTTAAAATTACGGCTTAAGAGAAGGTTTTGGGTCAGAAAGCCAAGGACATCTGAGGAGGTAATGGAGGTAGCTGGGGAGGAATGGGAAGGATTCGATTGGGATAGGATATATAGAATGATAGATAGAATGCCTAATAGGGTCAGGACTTTGATTGAGAAAGAAGGCACACAAACACAGTACTAGGCATGGACTCCGAAAATGAGAGACATTTTAAACCTGTACCAAAAAATTATTCTGCTGCTGTCCGGCAACTTTCTTACCGCGAGTGTACACAGGTTCGGGGTACTGGATTTGCGTTACAATTGTTCGGCATTCCGGATTTCCGGAAGTCCTTACGCTCTGCCATGTCATGGTACCATTTCTCTTCCGCATCCCCATCCTTTTTTCCTTGAAATTGCCTACGAAAGACCATTCGTTTTCCTTTCTTTTCACTCCATTCATCCCCCATACCGATACATGCATTTCTTAACCCATTAGTCGATACCGAACTTGAGAATAGAAGTGAATATACAGGCATTTAGACACGTGCCCTGTAAACTTCACACCTTGTATTACTAAGAATTTCACTAGCTCTTTCGCGTGTTTACCTACGAGCCAGAGAAATCTCAGCACATTCTGATCCCTATTTATCATCTGGTTTGCCGCAGTAGGGACAAAATGCTGAGAGTTCCACATTGGATTTTCGTGCTGATCCTGATGACAGAAACTCCAATTCCGGAGTTATTCCTTTTCACCAAGAAGTCTCTAACAGTCATTTTCCTTAGACATAATAGCAGTGCGCGTCGGAGTAGAGATAGTGTGGGGTGATCCTTGGAAGCCCTGAGGTCTCTCAATAGTTTTATACATATCTTTATCTATGGACATACCGCTCCTACCGTTTCTATACAATGCGGGAGTCCCCAGTCATCTCGGGCCCTCCAGCCCTGCTACCTATTTAATACATTAGTAACAATTAGCTCCCGAAAACCCCCTTTAAGTTAGTTCAGAAGATTCACCATGAAAACTGGATACCCGGCCATTCCCCAGGCTTTTTACTTCGTCCTATCCTATCTTGCCTAGTCAGCTTCCATCCCGAGCGTATCGACAAATCGTTGATTGAAAAGGGATGACAGTCCGACACCAGAAGGGTTACACCAGCCCTTAATAAACGGCCGCCCAACAGCTGGGAACCTTAAAGTGGGGAAACCATACTCCATAGTTTCGGCTGGCTTCTCAGCGTAACTCTAATCAACTATCTCCACTGAAGTACAGTATATCCCTGCGGCGCTCTGTTTTGTACTCCAGCTGTGCTAGTCACCCCTTGCTTCATCTCCTTGGGGAAACCACCTACCGTCTTTGGTGTTCAGAATGTGATCACGGACAAAAGCTGTAAACTACTTTGATTGATAGACTTGCAGCAAACAGAAAAAAAAAATACTCGCTTGATTACAACGCAGCTAGAAGCTTCTGGTTAAATAAAGCAAGCAAGTCCCCAGAGAGAGGATTCCCTGCTCTAGTCACCCCTGACTCTGTTCCTTCATTTTCTGGGCTCTACTCCTTTTATTTCGATATATAACAGGGGTACTGGAATTTCCAAATGTTGTCGGAATCGGGTACAGTACTTGTACATCATGTAACCCGGATTTCTTCCATCAATTGTATTAACTCCAGTGCTCTAGTATTGGATAATAAGTCATCGGTGCGGATCTACCGGTAACTCCGACCAAGCCATCCAAATGCGATCACGGCAGTCCACCAAGTTTAGAATCTACTCAGAATAGTCATAGCTCATAATCCATGAGGGAAGGGGTATACAAGACACTCAGGGAGATACTGATGAAACCTTGAGCAGGAGTGTTTCACTTTCCTATAATTTTTTAATACATAGACCCCCGAGACGTCTAAAATTTAGGACACGTGGCTTGTAAGTCCTGGGCAGGTGGGAACCCACCTTGGTACGATATCCAAGATCCTCGAGAGATTGGGGGACGGTCGGAAGTCACTACCAAGTTTCTGTGGAATCTAGGTAGCGGTCCACCATCCCAGATACCATGAGCAAAGTCAAGTTTCCTTTGTTTTTTGGGGTGAGGGTGAAGCCTGCATCTCACCAGAGATGTAGCTAAGCAAAGGCTATGAGAGGGAAGAGGAAAGGACAAATGTTGTCTAGGGAAAAAAGGAGCAAGTCTGCAGTGGAGGGAAAAAAAGGGTATGATAGTCGAGAATTGGGGGACACTCGGAATAATGGATACGTCCAGAATCTAACAAAGTAAACGAGTCAGATAGTATGATAGCGGTTAGACGGCGCAGCCGACTATGCTGGGGGTCAAGGGCTAGGCGAGATAACGGAGTGCGTTGATGGCTCTTAGTGGTATTAGAAAGTTGTAGCCGAAGAAAATTGGATCTAGAGTATTTCATGGAGGCACTAGAGGTGTAGGAAACGTGAGATAGGTTTAGGAGTGGGTGATACCATCTGGACAAAAATAATTGAGCCTCGCGTTAGGAGATTAGGAATTCCTTTTCTGGGAAGGCGCAGGGCTTTCGCGCTTTTCTTTTGTCTGAAAATAGGCCGGGGGGAGTTTGTTTTCGCAGAATTTTCGCCCCCCGGATCCAAGTGAAGAAACTTTTGCCATTTTTGATGCGAGGTTGAAGTTTTGGGATTCTTGCGGTAATAGACGTGTGGGTAAGCGTGCTCTTAATCTAGCATTTCTGGGTAGAGTGGGGGGAAGAAAGTTCTTAGCCGGCTGTTAGAGCTTATGAACTGGCGCCACACTGGATTTTAGGGCAAGCTTGTATTATCGCGACTCGTCCATTCATAAAGCACCTAGAAACGGAGGCGCCGGGATACTGTGATTTGTTTGTAGGGCGACATTTCCTGGCATTTTTATGTGCGGATACTTTACTAGTACGGATCGACGAATAAGCCTAACGATGGCCGAAGGGAGAAAAGCGAGCCTCTTTACCCTTGCACACCAACCCCAGATAGTGCAGGGTGAACCTACGAGTACGGGAGATCGCTTTGGCCCGGGATTTGTTATCAACTTCGGAGTGCTCCTGCTAGCCCCATGAATATTGAAGTTTCACATTACCCCTTTTTACGATATCATGATGATTATTACTGTATCCATCGTGCAAATCCTATTGCCCCGTGCGGCGGCAGTCGGGGAGGGGCAAGTAGATTAGATGGACGATGTTGGCCTGGAAATCTGCATATTAAACAACCACCCTTAATGGAGGAGAATCAATAGCACAGCGGTGTAGGGAGAGTAACAGAATGGGACCTGACCGACATAGTGTAGCCATGGGAAATATATGGTCATAGGTGTTGAAAATCACCGGTACTCAGTATTTCATATGTGTCTAGTTATTATGTTCGGGTAGCAATACCCTACTGTTGTTTCACTTGTTGTTTCATCATGTTTTAGTGAGACCTTTTTCCTTGTTCTCGGTAGTCTCGGACATCTTCGGCATCTGGCAATGCTCGGTAGTATAGGATGTGTTCGGCAGGATGGAATTACCGAGGAATTACACTGTGCGGGCCACAGCGGATGATCAACTTTGGAGGATCAAGGAGTAACCAGAAGTCCCTCGGCTTCTGTGGGGAGCTTCATGTGTTTGGTGTGCGGAGGGATGGGATATTGGGTTGCCGTTGTATGGTAGATTTCTTCTATATAAACCCCATCATTCCGCAGATAGAAAAATAAGGACAAGAAATACAAGCATAAGAAAATCCCAACTCTTTCCTCACACTACCTCCTCCTTCGAGCCGCTCTAGCCACATAACTTTACAATAATAGGCTTCTCTCTCTCGTTTAGCATATTATCAAAACGAGAGTAAAGTCTGGAGTATAAATAAGGCATAACGAAATCATCGTAGTCCTTCCTGAGATCAACACATACCGCTTTGCCGCTCTGCGTGTCCCGATTCCTATGAATGCTCCAGCGATCCTCCAAGGAAGGAAGGAAGGACATGTCTGGAGAATCTTCTCCTGAGGTCATGATGACTCTGGAACTAAGGAAATAATCTCCACTACCCGTGAAAGCTCCACAATCAACCACAGTCCACTAAGTTACTGCCTTTATCAATCTCTAATAACCTCTGCGTACTGCTATGTTATTGTTCGCCGAAATGGTTACGAGTTGTGTGGATATCAAGGAGATATGGGACGCTGCAAATGGGTTTAATTATTTATCATAACGGCGGCAATTGAGGAAACCCAGGCTAGGCGTTGGGGAGTTAAGGTGGGAATTAGCTGAGCGGCAGAGGTGTGGATGGAACTAAGACTAGTTTCTAATGGTGAATCCCTATTTGTCGACGTTTAAAGATTACAAAGTTATTGTAATATTTAGGATAGCAGTGGAATTCCTACCCACCCAATAGAAAGAGCTTCTGTAATATTCCGGAGGTTATCGGCGGTGGTTAGAGGATAGATTTTAGCTCAACACGAGCCCCGTGAATCGGAAATAACGTCCAGCAGGGTTAGGGGTTTTCGTGGTCAACTGGTGTTTCAAACCGCGGGCCATCATTCGCTCGGTGCTTAGATTCAAGGACTAACATTCCATAAAAACTATCACTACTCAAGGCCGTTTCCGGGGGTCCACTGTCTTATCTGCCTAGGGCCCGTTCGGTGGCTGAGTAGTGAAACCATGGTTTGTGGAATTGAGCGGCAAAGGGCGAGGTTACGTGGATGATATTAGTAGTTCAAATGTGGCTCAGAAGACGAAGTGTCCTATCAGCGACGGTTTGGCGGGGCTGATTGGGTTAAGAAAAATGATGATGCACCATTGGCAACCGCTTTCGAGGACAGATATTGTAGGTATTGGCCTTTTCGCATCCCCGGTCACACACAGAGACTAATTTTACTTGCTTTCTAGCGGCCGCAGTTGGGTGTCCAGTAGCTACTACTGAGCTAAGGTTATTCTTGCACTATCGGTCCGGCACCTAAGTTTTTAATTTGCCCGCCGCTAATAGAATATAAAAGACTTGGTTGCTATACCTCCCTAAGCTGTGCTGTGCGGCATAGAGCAAAGGGTTCACGAACCGGCACCAACCGTGGACGCGGAGCGTTCGGGATGATGAACTGCGGAGCTGCCTTCTTGCAGCTGTTGGAGAGTGGTTTTCGTCGCCCTAGATGATCCTTGGCAATCGGTTCGTTCAGTTCACGGAGTTTTTCTGGCCCGCCGAGAATTCGGCCGCTCGGGGAGATATCCGTATCCCCCGACCTTCAACGGTACCATAGAGCATTAAAGGACACCCCCGGTCCGAAGTGACACACAGCTTAAAGGGCGGAATATTTGTGAGAATTTAGTTGAGGCTGAGATACACTACCTGTACCCGTTATCAAATTCAACGATGCCCGGTCTCGGTTCAGGCATTTTTCAACCTAACTAAGCAGTTGAATAGTTTTTCAGCCTTTGAACATTTGTTAAACGAGCCCTAGCAGGAGATTGGTATGCTTCGGCGATGCACTCGGACGTAAATTTCTTGACATCTAGCCAAACCGTGACTATCTGTCTACTTCAGCAACAGAAATTCAGACTGTTGCTTTGGGAGTCCGAAAGTGGCTAAATGGGATGTGGGGACAGGGTCGAGCGAAACGATGAAACAAAAGACTGATGGTTGACACCCCGGAGCCTTACTAATCAAAATCATTTTATTCTAGGAGCAGCTTGCTTGCAGCCTTGACACACCCCCGATATCCGTCCTTCCTCCTTCCCGTCGCTATCGGCCAGACTTTAGACAGTATGGACTATCGGCATACGGGAAATCGCGGGGCATTCAGCAACAACACCAGCAGTTTCAACACCATTTTCAACACCATTTTCAACACAACTGTAGCTGATGACAAGCCTCAGGTCCTAAAGTGGTTGTCATCGCTCGAGCCGCAGAAAAGACATCAGCATTTGAGGGATATCCGACTCGAGGACGTCGGACAATGGATTTTCCGAACGGGCGAATTTCGGAGATGGAATACGGGAGAGGATGGATCTTCTCACTCCGTGCTATTTTGTCATGGGGATCCAGGTGTGGGGAAGACTCATATTAGGTAACATCAGAAATCGCGGACGAAGGCCCATATCGCTAATGAGATGAAATTTTAGCTCTCTAGTAATCGATCACTTCTACGGCTGTGGCCAGGGGATTGCGGTAACCGGGCTATATTGCGACTACCTCGACAATAAGGAACAGACTACATCGAGTATGCTAGGAGCCATGCTCAAGCAGCTGGTGGGGAGAGGATATATCCCGGAGGACATACGCACAGCTTTCGAAGACGCAGAGGACCATTTTGGCGGGGTAGGCCCTCGAGTTCCGGAACTCCTCAATATGTTGAAGGTGGCAATTTCCCAACGACAACGGGTGATTATATGTATTGACGGCTTGGATGAATCACTCCCGGCACACCGTACCGGACTTCTTAGCTCCCTCCAGGATATTATGCGGGAATTGCCGAATGTCCGCTTATTTCTGACCGGAAGGCCTTTCATCCACAGCGAAGTCGAGAAGTACTTCCCCAAAGTTACAAAAATCACAGTTAGGCCAACAAAGGAAGATACCGAGGCATTTTTGAGAATGAAATTGGATGGGGACCCGGAATCCGACGCCATGGACGAGTGTCTAAGAGCGGATATAATGGAAATCATTCCAAAAACGATAGCGGATATGTATGCGGAGATCCTTAAATTTCTTATACGGAAGTCGGGTGACTGATGAATAATTGTTTATAGATTCCTTCTCGTCTCTCTTAGCATCGACGCAATTCTCGCGGAGACAACAATCCGGCGGAGGAAGGAAAAGCTTAAACAGATATCACGCGGTCACGATGTAGGGGATATATATGCTGCCACTCTGGAAAGAATTCGGGCTCAGAAGAAGGGCAGATCACGATTAGGAATGGAGGCCATCATGTGGATAGCACATTCAGAACGGGCATTGAAACCAGACGAGCTATGCCAAGCTTTAGGGGTAGAGATAGGATCGAAAGATCTGGACAGTGACAATACGCCTTCAATACGGACCGTATTGAACTGTGGGTTAGGACTGGTCACTGTCGATTCGTCATCTTCCACTGTCCGTCTCGTGCATTTTACTCTCCAGGAGTATATTCTAGCCAATTCTAAACTCTTCCATAGTCCTCATTCGAGGATCGCCGAGGTTTCCTTAACCTACCTAAATTTTGCATTCATCCGGGGCTTTTCGCCTGCTCTCCTTTCAGCCTCGCCAAGGGTCCCCTTTCTCAAATATGCTGCTTGCTACTGGGGAGCGCATGCTCGGAGAGAAACCAGCCAAAATGTAATATCACTCGCAGTAAAATTACTTGATCAATTTCATACACATATAGCTTGCACGCTACTCTTATCGATTCAATACCAGGGGCATTATCTCTTGAATAGTGACGGTAGGCCAATTGGGTTCACCGGGCTTCACGGTGCAGCCCTCGTCGGTGTTGCAGACGTAATGGCTTCTTTATTGGAGATCAAGAAGTGGGATCTAAACGCAGCGGACTTGCATGGTAACACGGCGTTGGCTTGGAGTGCGAGCAGAGGACGTGATTGTGTGGTTAAGCTGCTACTGGGTGAGGAGGGTGTCAATCCCAACATCGCAAACAAGGACAGCCGGACACCACTTTCATGGGCAGCCGAGAGTGGGTATAGGGGAGTTGTGAAGATGCTATTGGAGCGCAACGATGTCAATCCTGACATAGCAGATAACAGGGGTAGAACACCATTTTTGCGGGCTGCCGAGTACGGGCGCGAGGGAATTGTGAAGATGCTATTGGAGCGGAACGATGTTAATCCCGACAAGGCAGATCACCGTGGCCGAACGCCATTTTCATGGGCTGCCCAGTCTGGGCGTGAGGGAGTTGTGAAGATGCTATTGGAGCGGAACAATGTCAATCCCGAGACGACAGATAGCTCTGGCCGAACACCATTTTCATGGGCTGCCGAGTGTGGGCGTGAGGAAGTTGTGAGGATGCTATTGGAGCGGAACGATGTCAATCCCGATGCGGCGGGTAAGGATGGCCGAACACCATTTTCATGGGCTGCCGAGTGTGGGCATGAGGGAA
>LN891263.1:29633-41361 GCA_900010015.1 Tuber aestivum
CCTTAGCTTTCAGAACTATCAGCGAACGGAGAAGAGATCTTATTAATATATTTGTTATACTTTGATACCTACTTTTGTTACAAGCTTTCTTGACCACTCTCCGAGAAACTTAATTGGCCCCAGTTACAATTCACCCGACTTAGAATTGGCTGCCGCCTAACAGGTTCCCCACTTCATGAAACGCAACCCACGTATCGCAAGCTTAATTGGCAAGCCAATTGAGTCCGCCCGCATTCGGGGTACCCAACCGCAGTTTATCGAAGACTTTTACGAGCGGTTTGATACCATTTGGGCTCGTTATAATACCCAGCAGCACGATATCTGGAATATGGACGAGCATGGTATTGCATTAGGTGTCTGTACCAACTCTGTGGTATGAGGAGCAAGTGGAAAGCGCCATACCTACATCCAATCACCTGAAAATCGTGAGTGGGTGTCGGTCATTGAGGCAATTAATGCCTCCGGTCATCATATCCCGCCCTTAGTGATGTTCAAGGGGAAGGATATCCAGACATCATGGTTCACCATTGAGAACATACCAGACTGGCTTGTTACCACCACTTCCAAGGGTTGGACCTCCAATGATATTGGATTACGCTGGCTGCAAGAAGTGTTTCTTCCAGAAACTACCCACACTCTCGCTGATGGCTGAACCACACACCGTCTTCTGCTTTTGGATAGTCATGGGAGCCATGCTACAGTGGAGTTTATGTGGATTTGCAGACAGAACCGGGTTGATATCTTATATCTCCCAGCCCACTCAAGCCATGTCCTACAACTACTAGACCTAGGTACATTCTCACTACTCAAGCCACGCTACCGCAAAGAAATAGCTGATCTTGCCTACCTTGACAATGCTGCCCCAGTAAAGAAGCGGCGATTTGTGGAAGCCTATCAAAAAGCCCGGGCAGAAACCTTTACAACACGGACTCTACGAGCAGGCTGGTCTGCTGCTGGCCTTTTTCCTTGGAATCCCAATAAAACCCTTAACTCCTCTCAACTTCATAAAGTCACCACCGCACAAATTGCTTGTCCTACTTCCCCATCTCCTGCCGTCCAACCTCCTACCCCCCACCCCCCCTCTACACCAAAGCGGTCCCGTGCTGGCGACTTTGAGACTCTTCTCAGAACTCCTAAGCACCTCCAAGACATCTACTATGCCGTTCAGCAGTTAGGCCCGTTAAAGCGAGATCAACGAACCGTTTTCCAAAAGGCTCAAAAAGCACTCGGGGAAGCTACTGTCAGAGATAGCATCTTACATGTAACCAATGAGCGCCTCCGTGTTCAAATCAATGAGTTAGAAAGTAAGAAGAAGAAGCGGAAGGTTATTCTAGATCCAAATACTATTTTTGCCAATGTAGAAAGTATAAAACGGTCATTGGAGGAGGCAGAGAAGGCACGAGGGGAGGCAGAAGCAGAGAAGGCCAAAATTGCAGAAAAAAAGGCAAAGGTAAAGGCAAAAGAGCCTTCTTTAGAAGAGGCAGCATTAAGAACCTCTAGAAATTTGCAAAAAGCACAAATGGAATCCTGTATGTTTCAATGGGAGTTGTAAATCAAATATATTTTTGTGTTGAGCGGTCATGCCAAGGTGGCCGAAAACTAGGGTTGGCCGAAAACCTGGTACGCGAGCTTAGTAACTCTTGTCCACTTGTCGTTAAGGTTGTTCTTCCCCTCTATCTTATGGTGTTCAGCATACCGTAGGGCAACGGTTTAGGAACAGGCACCAACCATACACAGAGAATGTCCGAGGCCATGAATTACTTATCGGTGGCTGCCTTTTTGGAGATTTTAGAGAAGGATTTCCGCCGCCGTCGCGTCATCCTTGGAAATCGGCTCGCTCAGTTCAGGACGCTCGAGGAGAAATAGGAATCCCCAGGCCTGCACCGACTCCACAGCTCATCACCCCCCCACACCCGGCCACGTCTGACCCACGGTGATCTCACCCTTGTTTTGCGCACCGCAGAATACGGTACGCGACAGACCTCCCACAAGGCATTACGCTACTCCCAGCACGTCTTTGATTACCCGGCTAAGAAGACCTGGGAGACTATATCGGGGTTCCTTTCTCTGCTAATAAAAGTACTTGTGCACTACGATACTAACACCCAGATCTTACCGGTAGAGCATTAAAAGGCCTTGATGCTGAGGTGCCTATACCGATATTATACATCCCAACTTTTATTAGGAACCTGGTTGAACAGGTGGCATAGTTGCGGGAGATGGAACGTGGTGTAGGAGGGTCCATGTATTGTTATCAAATCGAACGATATCCGGTCTCGGTTAAGGCAGTTTTTTTTTTAGCCTGGCTAACCAGTTGAATATTTTGTCAGCCTCGGAACATCTGTAGGATGTGCCGTAGTGTGGGATACCGGTAGGCGTGACAGGAGTGCGAGTACCACACTGGAGTTATGATACGTAAGTTTCTTGACACTTAGCCAAACTATGACTGCCGGTATCTGCCTATTCCAGCAGCGGAAATGCCGATGGTTGCACGGGCAATCCAAAAGTGGCGTGCTGGGATGTGGGGACGGGTGAAAGCAAAGGTACGGTACTCGTACGGTATTGTATGAAACACAATACCGTTGTGGGACACCGGACAGACTTACTCATCGAGATCGTTTTCTTCCCTGAGCGGCCGGCTACGCGTCTTGAACCACTGCCACCACCCATCGTTCCCCCGCCCTACATCTATTGGCGAGACTTCAGATGGTATGGACTACCGGTATATCGGAAATCGCGGTTCATTCAGCAACAATATTAGCAGTTTCAACAGTTTCAACACGGTGGTCCACACTACCTTAGCGGATGACAAGCCTCTGGTCCTCAGGTGGTTGTCCTCACTCCAGCCGCAGAAAAGACACCAACATTTAAGGGAGAGCCGACTTGAGGGCGTCGGTCGATGGATTTTTCGAACGAGCGAGTTTCAGAGCTGGAATACAGGAGAAGATGGATCTTCTCACTCTGTGCTATTTTGCCACGGCGATCCAGGTGTGGGGAAGACTCATCTGAGGTAACACCACAGATCGCAGGAGAAAGCCCATATCGCTAATGAGATGGAATTCTAGCTCTCTAGTAATCGATCACTTCTACGGCTGTGGCCAGGGGATTGCGGTAACCGGGCTATATTGCGACTACCTCGACAATAAGGAACAGACTACATCGAGTATGCTAGGAGCCATGCTCAAGCAGCTGGTGGTGAGAGGAAACATCCCGGACGATATACGCGCAGCTTTCGAAGACGCAAATGACCATTTTGGCGGGGTAGGCCCTCGAGTTCCGGAACTCCTCAATATGTTAAAGGCGTCGATTTCCCAACGACAACGGGTGATTATATGTATTGACGGCTTGGATGAATCGCTCCCGGCACACCGTGCCGGGCTTCTTAGCTCTCTCCAGGATATTATGCGGGAATTGCCGAATGTCCGCTTATTTCTGACCGGAAGGCCTTTCATTCAAAGTGAGGTCGAGAAGTACTTCCCCAAGGTCGCAAAAATCACAGTTAGGCCAAAAAATGAGGACACAGAGGCATTTTTGAGAATGAAATTGGATGGGGACACGGAATCCGACGCCATGGACGAGTGTCTAAGAGCCGATATAATGGAAACCATTCCAAAAAAGGTAGCGGATATGTATGCCGAGATACCTAGATTCCTTATACGGAAGTCGGGTGACTGATGAATAATTGTGTATAGATTCCTTCTCGTCGCGCTTAGCATCGATGCAATACTCTCGGAGACAACAATTCGGCGGAGGAAGGAAAAGCTTAAACAGATATCACGCGGCCATGATGTAGGGGATATATACACCGCCACTTTGGAGAGAATTAGGGCTTAGAAGAAGGGTAGATCACGACTAGGAATGGAGGCCATTATGTGGGTTGCACATTCGGAACGGCCATTGCGACCGGACGAGTTATGCCAAGCTTTAGGAGTAGAGATACGGTCGAAAGATCTGGACAGCGACAATACACCTTCAATACGGACAGTATTGAGCTGTGGGTTAGGACTGGTTACTGTCGATTCTTCGTCTTCCACTGTCCGTCTTGTGCATTTTACTCTCCAGGAGTATATTCTAGCCAATTCTAAACTCTTCCATAGTCCCCATTCGACGATCGCCGAGGTTTGCTTAACCTACCTAAACTTTGCTTGCATAAGGGACCTTTCGCCCGCTCTCCCTTCACACCCGCCAACGACTCCCTTTCTTGAATACGCCTCTTGTTACTGGGGAGTGCATGCTCGAAGAGAAGCCGACGAAAATGTAATATTACTCGCGCTTAAGCTACTCGATCAATTCGATACACACATATCTTGCAAACTACTCTTATTGCAGGAATGCGAGTGCGATCGCCCGTTCAATAGTCAAGATAGGCCAATTGGGTTCACCGGGCTCCACGGCGCAGCCCTTCTTGGGGTTGCAGACGTAATGATTGCTTTAATTAAGATGGAGAAATGGGATCCCAACGCAGCCGACTTGCATGGTAACACGGTATTGGCTTGGGCTGCGATGAAAGGACATGACCGGGTAGTTCAGCTGCTACTGGGGGAGGAGAGTATCAACCCCGGCATGGCAAATCAGGACGGCCTGACACCATTTTCATGGGCTGCCCAGAATGGGCATGAGGGAATTGTAAAGATGCTATTGGAGGGGAACGATGTCAATCCCGACACGGCAGATAACTATGGCAGAACACCACTTTCATCGGCTGCCCATTTTGGGTGTGAGGGAATTGTGAAGATGCTATTGGAGCGGAACGATGTCAATCCCGATACGGCAGATAACGGTGGCCGAACAGCATTTTCACGGGCTGCTGAGTCTGGGCGTGAGGGAATTGTGAAGATGCTATTAGAACGGAACGATGTCAATCCCGACACAGCAGATAACGGTGGCCGAACAGCATTTTCACAGGCTGTTAAGTTTGGGCATCCGGGAATTGTGAAGATGCTATTAGAGCACAGCGACGTCAATCCTGGCACAGCGGATAAGAGTGGCCGAGCACCATCTCCATGTGTTACCAGCAATGGGTGTACGAGAACTTTACCACTTCCAGGGCAGAGGCATGCCCTCGTTGCTAAATCCCCATCCAGCCCGGAATCATTTGAGCCTTTAATAACTGAGTCGTCCGAGTCTCCTGAACCCCCTCTGAAAAGGACAAGGAGGAATTGACAACAATTTGCCCTCCTTTACTCACATTTCCTGTCCGCTCTCTCCTCAAATACTGGTTCCCCACCCCGCCCCCGAAGACCCATCTCATGCTGATACCCAACCCGCCCATCCCACCTCCGCTACCACTAGTCTACCAACTAGCACCCTATTTCTACCTTGGCGCTGACTATTGCGCGGTGGCCAGGTTTCTCACGGTGCTGAAATCGAGGCAATATTCTCTTCGGGGCCGAAGGGATATTCATAGTTTTCTTACTTAGTCTATAATGTTGCAATCCCTTATGCCTTGTTTCCCTGACACTTCTATTCGGATATAGCCATCCCCCCCCCATGATAGACATTCTCATTCTCTCTCTCTATTTTTGTTGAAACATACTACTTCTACGCCTTGTACTTTGCCGTCCCCCAACAATTCCTCGCCGTTAGGAATACACGCACACTATCTTGGTATAGTTAGTGCTAACACGGGACGTCACAGATGAGATGGGTCGGTACGATAGTAGACACATGTTCGAGGTACCGGATTTGTCTTGGTATTGTCCGAAATTCAGGATATTTAGGATTTCAGGATTTCTAACGTTTCTTCGTGTTATTAAACCATTCCTCTTCCCTATCTCTCCTTTTTTTCTAAGATCGCCTACGAAAGACCACTTGTTTTTTCTTCCTCTTTCTCACCATTCATCCTTATACCAATATATGCGCTTCTTGACCCGTTAGATGATATCGACCTCGATTTATTCTTTGTCACTCCCTTTCTTGTCCCAAAGTAGAAGTGAATATACTGGAATTCAGACACTTTCCCTGCATACTTCACACTGTTTCTGGTTAAAAATCTTTTCAGTTCCTTGGCTTGTTTGCCTACAATACCAGGAATGTTAGCACATCCTAATCCTTATTTTATCATATTTGTTGAGGTAGGGGTAAAAAGCCGAGAGTTCTAGATAGAAATTGCATGTTGGTCATAAAGTGAATTGAAGTCGTATATTTTCACTTCTGCGCGTTGGAAGCTGTTGTCTTTCTGACTGTCGGCCGTAACTCGATTCTGACGTTCTCTCTGATTGCTGCTCTGTTTTTCTTCTCTTCCCTACTTCCTCTCAAACAGCGGGCTTTATATACATCCGGATCATAACTTCTTCCATCCAGACCAGTCTCCTTGGTCATCCATATGACCCCGCCTTTTACCCCTCTTTTAGTTTCTTTACGATTCTAGAGACCTTTCTCTACCCCACTTTCTTGACCAATTACGTTCCCTCTTGCCCCCTCGTGTATTTCCTTTCCTTGCCCTGCAATATCAATCTAAATACACTCGTCTGTATTAATCTCTGGGACCTTCCATCTTGCTTATCAATTCCCTCCTAAGCATTACCAACATCAGACACCCCCGGAAAAGTCTCCAGTCCTCCGAGTCGCAGTGGATGGGCAAGGGGTTAGTTGGAGTGCCGGTGATTTACAACAGGTCATGGGGTGGAAGTTCCCGTTCCGGAGTTATTCTAGTTCACGAAGAAGTCTCTCCAACTGCGATTCTCATTTCTACCAATAGGAGTATCCATGGGAATAGATATGGTCTCTGGTGGTCCATCCAAGCACTGAGGGGTTTTTTATAGTTTTATACGTATCCTCGCCTAGAGCTGTACCACCCCTACCTTTCTTTCGCAATGTCCAGGCCCCCAGTGAACCCCGGGCCCTACTACCCTACCATTCGTCTGAGACTAACTGCCCGACCTGTCCCTAATCCTTCTTTCTTCCTCTTATTGAATATCTTCCCTAGTTAGCGTCAATTCAGAGCATATCGGGAAATATTGAGTAGAAGGGCGTTCAGTTCATGGGACCCCCCGGGCCTCTAGAGAAGTTGGCCGTTTGAGGAGATATATAATACGTATCCCTCGGCCTGCACCCACACCTGACCACCCCTACACCTGACCGCGTCCCACACATGATAATCTCACTCTTGCTTTGCCCACTGTCGAAGACGCGACAGACCACCGGCAAGACCGCCTCTACCCCTCTCACCTCGATTACTACTCCCCCACTAGCGGGTTCCCGATTTCTCCCCAGAGGCTTACCGTTACCCCGTGCGCAGGTTTCTTCTAACACTGTAACTAAGGAAGGATGCATGCGGCAGTCCGCCACGGATACATTTTCACATAATTTCTGGTGCATAGACCGCTATTTCCTCTTTCTTATACCTCTTTACTTGTCCCTCCGATCTCTCTTTTCCAGTATATCTCTCCCACCCATCCATGACTGACGCTTCCTCATTTCCCCTCTCCCCTCATTGGATATACTCCTATCGCGCCCGGTATTTCGTCCTTCTCACCCTAATCTTCCTTCGTTCAGAAAACTCGCACACATGCTAGGTATAAATTTGCATAGCGCAAACATGGGGCATTATAGATGTAGTCACATGTTAGGGCTGGAGGATTTGTGTTTGAACTGTTTGAAATTTGGGATTGTGCAGGATTTCGCACATGTCATTCAGCTACCGATTCTCTTCAATGTTTCTCATTTTTTCGCCCGCACCCCCCCGGGGGCCCTGTGTTTTCCTATCACTCATGATCATACATCGTCATGTTAAAACAAATGCGTTTCTTCTCCCGTTAGACAATATCAATCCCTACTAACTCTTTTGCCAATCTTTTTCTTGCTAGTGAATAGAAGTGTTGTGTGTTACCGAACATTTGGCGTGCGCGGTAACCTTGCCTCCCACTCCCGAACCCACCATACCCGTACAACACCGAACTGAGGCAATTATTGTGGTAAATGGCTGGTATACAAAGTGTTGGTTTTGGTTACATATTTACTTTATTTTCAATTTTTTTTGTCGTAGTTTTAGTAGCCATTTATTGAGAGATTGAATGTTCAGAGAGATGTTCGTATGGTTGCATCGTGATGTTCGGTAATTACCGTTATTCAAACATTTAACCTAAGTTATACGCTCCACACCCCTCCCCCACGGAGGGAATAATCCCAGCTCTTCCGCATTTTCTCCCCTAACACTGCAGGAATTTCATCACCCCCGGATCCCCATTTTATCGCCCTATCCTTCGGAGGAAGAAGGGACGAGGGCTAAGGGTTGAAGATGAAATTTGCGCATTGATGGTGATTGTTGAGGTTCTCCTTCCGGAGCTATCCCCATTTACCGAGGCAGCTCTCTCTAGCCGCGGCTTTTCCGCTGCTACGAGGGGAGTGTGCTTGGGAATAGAGATAGTGTTTGTGGTGATCCATGGAAGCCCACAGGTCCGTTTAATAGCTTTATATATATTTTTTGCCTATTGGCATACTGTTCCTACCATTACTATCCCCTGGTGCGTAAGAAATTAGGTTCGATATTGAACCCAATTTTTAACATTGACAAGCGTGAAAAATATGCAATACTATTCCAACTGGTACCAACTCAGTCATGTTGATTATGATACAAATAAAAGCAATTTCGCTTATCATTTAAACAGAGTGCATGACCACAGTTATCACATTTCCAAATTGTTTGAGGTGCCTGAGTACCTGCGGGGGTCTTTGAAGCTTCAGCTTCTGCTTGCTGCAATCGACAGAAAACACAACGCCTTTTTCCTTTCAAACGTACCGGAAGATGTTGTCCATTAGCAGAAGGGGGAGCTAAGCCACTTCTCTTAGTGATATAATGCTGTTGTGTTGTAGTTTCAGTTGTTGGTTCTTGTGGTTGTAATATCATACCCTCATGGTTCCTCTTAGCACCTCTCTTATTTACACAACTTAAGATCAAACTCCATGCAACTTGCATCCTGAACTCCTTATGTTCAATCAAGCTATTTGAATCACGGTACATACTAAAAGAGTTGATCAAAGAAGTATCAAGAAGCCAAAAAAATATAGGAAACCAAGTACGCCGTGATATCAACTGGGTATCATAGTAGGACCGATACTGGTCAGCAATGTCAACTCCACCCATGTAGTGATTATAGTCATCAATATATCGAGGTATATTCAAGAGTGCCCTCCATTCTCCATCACTAAAGGCTTTTGCTTTTCGGATTCCAGTAGCATTACTACTCTTTCTTCCTGGTCTTTTCCTCTCCTTCTGAACTTCAGATCCTCTTCCTTTCAACTGATGAATTGTGGTCATCATAGACACTGGAGCATTATCCATCCAGAGCATGACTGCTACCCCATCAACTACTACACCTGCGCGCTCATGGTAGTCTAGTTGTGAGGATTGATTCTTAGGAATAATTAATTCGCGAGGATAGTTCTTGGATGAGGTCCGAGCAGTTCCACAAGCACCAATACCCTTTTTGCGTAGAGAAGACAGAAGAGGAAGTGAGGTATAATAATTGTCGAGATAGAGGTTGAAGGCAAGGTGTTTCGGTAGTCTTGATATCATTTCTAAAATGACAGAACTGGTATCGTTTAGGCCTTCTGCAACTATATCTGATGCGATCGGATCGGGGACGTGCTTTTGCGAGGTGGGATGGAAATCGAAGATAAATCCATGGTCGGCAGCACAGTGGAACTTCAAACCCTCAGAGATAGGCTTAAAGGGTGTCTTATAGGTATCTTGTGAGCGTCCAGTACATCGGATCATCGTCTTATCAATAGAAATATTGGAGGAAGGAACTCGGTAATGCTGTGAAGAGAACCGTACTTGATCCATTAAGATATCAACCTTTCCATGCCACAGGCGCCTTCCACTCTCATCTACTGCCTTCTCATGTGGGGGTGAAATGTGAAGATATCCCTTGATATCTTCAAAGCGCATTTGAGTCATATAGTTGGAAAAATCATGCTTGGGAAACAAGCCATCATGTCACCAAAAGTCTCGTACCGCAGGTAGGCTAACCACTCCCATGTATATCACAATCCCTAACCAGCATTTCATCTCCTCCACTGATACATCAGTCCACTTTCTTCCTCTTCCTGTTCCTGCACCTGTACCCTTTTGTGCCTTCTTCTCTGCTGCATAGAGATTCGTATTGGTGCATATTGTTTCGAAGATCTTGTCGGGGAAGAAGAGTTCAAACATGAAGAGGGGTTCGATGACGTCAAGGTTGCGTAAAGCAATAGGCAACTTGTTGAAAGACTTGTGTAGAGGCTGCTGATGAACGAGGGGCTGAAACCATGGTACATGGGGTAGATCTTTAGGATTAAATGATGGTGAATTGTCCGATTTTCAGTTGCGTTGGGATACCGAGTGACTTTTTGTGACAGGTTTTAGAGGGGAAGCTTTCGTAGCTTTAGGTTGCGGCAGCAAATCCTGTACTGGTGTTTCATCAGGAGGAGGTGCAAGGGTATATACTAGATTAGGATTTTGAGGACGTAGAGCTCTGGTGGACATCGTAGATGAGAGTAGATGAGAGTAAAGTTTTGTCTGCAAAATATTAAGTATTGATGGGCAGTAGAAAGGGGTCTTTATTGCTGCCATCCATAGTAGTTAAACCCAATTTAAGAAGGATTGTAACTCTTATGTACTGGTTACATCATTCCATCTATAATTTACGGGGGTATGATGGAGTCGTTGTCTCACACTCACTTGGTGAACCCAGTGCATTAAATTTAGGTTCTTTTTAAAACCCAAGTCACCGTTGTTACGCACCAGGGGATACAATGTCCTAGTCCCTGGTGAATCCCGGCCTCTACCACCCCGCCATTTATCCGGTATCTCGGGAAGAATGAGCTCCAAGGAAATCTTCTACAAGCTGAGAAGACTCGCCAGGAAAACTAGATGCCCGGTCCCCAATCCTTTTTCCTCCGTCTCAGTGGAAATCTGCCCTAGTTAGCTTCAATATACCGGTAGTGCGCATCGGCAAATCGTAGGTTGAAAGGCTTTTTTCTCTCTCACCCGATGACGTTCCGATAACGGGGGCATTACACCAGACATTGGCAAATAGCAGCCCAGCAGTTGTGAATTTAAGATCGGGGTGCCATACCGTGTAACGGTGAATAACCCCGCAGTGTAACTCTGGTTAGATACCTGCCCTGGAGCGTACCGCTGTGACCTGCTCGGTTCCGTATTCCGGGTGTGCGAGTCACTAGTGTTTTGTCTCTAGGAATTCATTGACAGATACCATGGTTCAGAACGCGTTCAGGAACAAGAACTGTAAGCGAGTCTGACCGATAAACCTGAGGCTAGCAGAAGCGGACGGATAGCTTATGAAGCGGCTCAAGGCCGGTGGTTTAAATAAAGGAAACAATTATCAAGCTCAGAGAGAGAATTTCCAACTCCGTTCATCCCTCTTTGCCCCGCTCACTTTCTGAACCCTATGTCTTTTATTCGAGTATATAGCAAGGGTACAGGAATTCCCCAATATTGAGAGAGTCAGGTACCCGCATACCGTATATCCCGCAATCCCCTCATCTAAAATATTGGGAGTCAAGTATCCGCATACCTTACATCCTATATTTCTCTTATCGATTGGATCAGCTTTAACGCTCTTCCGGCACCCAATGATGTGCCATCTGAGCCAATCTATTGGTAACCGCACTCATGTTACTCAAACGCGATCACCGTGGTCTCCCGAGTTTAGAGTATACTCGTGCCAAGGTTGCAGCTAGGGCGCTGCAACCCCCGAAATTTCGCTGGCTCAGTTTTCGGGGA
>LN891263.1:45928-58450 GCA_900010015.1 Tuber aestivum
TAGATTACACCAAGCAGCGTTGAGTCTCTATTTTCGGTCGCGGCGGGGTTGGAGCCCGTACCCGAGCAGAGATGTAGTTTTGTCCGGTACGTGATTGTCTATGGAATTTACTGGAGTGGGCACAAGTCCTCTGCCCAAGTCAGAAAAACGGGTCCTCCGAAGTCGGCATCACGTGAAAATCTTGGGATGGATGGAACAAAAGAAGCCACTGAGAATGACGAGCGATGGGAAAGGGGCGTACAGTACAATAGTTGAAAAAATATGGGAAAAAGTCAAGGGTAGTCTAACGACAAAAGTAGTAAGGCTAGACGTGGAGGGGAAAAGAAAAAAGTAAGAAGAAAAAAATTTCTACCTGCGGAAAGTGCCTAACTTTGTCCCCATGGCAGAAAAATCACAAATCTGCTTACTGTAAGTCATCATATCATTGGCAGTAACCGTACCTGTCTGCTGATGTTTTCTTCCCTTGTTCGGCGCAGATTACGCATAAAACACAACGAAATCATCCTAGCCCTTCCATACCGTAGATCACTAGGCATATCGCTGCGACGCCACGCATGCCCCCACTCCGACTCCCTACGGTTAATCTGGGGATATGCAGGTAATAACAACGGGGTGCTGCGTCCGGACAAGCTTATCCGCACATCACGACAACCTTGGAACTAAATCGATGAAACCATCCCCAGTGCTCCCGGAGGCTCCACGATTAACCACAATCCACTACCCTCCCCAACTTCAACAATTGCTCGACAGGGCGAAGTTACGGTTCCTCGTAGCGGTTATAGATTATATGGGTATTGGGAAGATATAGGATAGCGCAAATAGGTTTAATTATTAACCATAAGTAATCGCAAAAGTCTAGCGACCGGGGCTAAGACGGTGGGAGTTGTTGGTAGGGTCAACCGAGCTGTGGGTGAACCTGAGGGCAGCAGGTGGCTATCGGGGGGTGAAACCCAATTCCTTGGGTTTTAAAGGATTCAAAGTTACCTGCTTAGCTTAGGACGCGGTTGGTGGTTGTGTGAAATCACAGATTGTGGGGTAACTTACTGTGTGATACCGGTATTGTGTGGGCCAAACGTGGCGCAGGAGCCACCGTGGCTTCCCCGAGTGATTTCGTTTGGTTGCTTGGGCTAAGAGAATTTATGGTGCGGTATGATATGTACTCGTCCAGTACTGGCAGAACGTAGTCGGAATACCGGCCCTCTACAGGCATCTTTGGTGTCCGTCATGAGGGGTGCGACGGCGGGTATTTAGCCTTTCGAACCTCGTGCTGCGGGCGTGGTGATGACAATCCTATCTCCCTAAGATCCGGCGTTCGTAGCCTTGCTGACCCGCTGAAGGAAAAGGTTCAATCTTGGAACATTTTTTTTAATTTGTGTACCGGCAGCGTATAGTGGGGTGGTGTATCGCGCGATATCTCTCAGAAGCTGGCGGGGCTTAATATGCATGAATTGAGTGCAAGTACCGGTATGTGACCATTTCGGGCGCAGCGATGTGCATCATTCGGAAGGGGGTTTGGATGAGGCTCTTCGGCAGATGTGGGTTTTGGTTCGAGAGAAACTATTGGTTGAAACATGGTACAAGTACTGTACACCTACCGATGTGTGACAACTCACGGCCCTCCCGGGGATTATTTTTTTCCACCTTAAGCAGCCCAGTAGCCGCCTTGACACCACCACAAATATCCGTCATTCCTCCGTCTTGTCTGTCTACCGTAGGCCAGATTTCGGACAGTATGGACTGCCAGTCTATCGGAGGTCGCATGTCGTTAAACAGCAACAATACTAGCAGTTTCAACACCATTTTCCACACAACGATAGGGGATGACAAGCCTCAAGTTCTGCAGTGGTTGTCACCACTCGAGCCCCGGAAAAGACATCAACATTTGAGAGAGAGCCGGCTCGATGGCGTCGGGCAATGGATTTTCCGAACAAGCGAGTTTAAGAGATGGAGTACGGGAGAAGATGGATCTTCTCACCCTGTGCTATTTTGCTATGGGGATCCGGGTGTGGGGAAGTCTCATATTAGGTAATACCAGTGATCGCGAGGGAAAGCACATATCGCTAATGGGATGGAATTTTAGTTCTCTTGTAATCGATCGCTTCTATGGCTGTGGGCAGGGGATTGCAGTCACCGGACTATACTGTGACTACCTCGATAGTAAGGAACAGACTACGCCGAACATGCTAGGAGCCATTATCAAGCAGTTGGTTGGGAGAGGAAACATCCCGGAGGATATACGCAAAGCTTTCGGGGATGCGAAGGACCATTTTGGCGGGGTAGGCCCCCGGGTTCCAGAGCTTCTCAATATGTTGAGGACGGCAATTTCCCAACGACATCTGGTTGTTATCTGTATTGACGGGTTGGATGAATCATTCCCCGAGCATCGGACTGGCCTTCTGAAGTCTCTCCAAGATATCATGAGGGAGTTGCCAAATGTCCGCTTATTTCTGGCCGGAAGGCCTTTCGTTAGTGCTGAGGTTGAGAGGTACTTCCCCGGCGTAGGGGCAATCACAGTTAGTCCAACAAAGGAAGACACCGAGGCATTTTTAAGGGTCAAATTGGCCGAAGACGTAGAACCTGATGCCATGGACGAGTGTCTAAGAGCGGATATACTAAAGATCATCCCGAAAACAATGGCTGACATGTATGCTAGGATACCTAGTTTTCTTATGCGGAAGTCGGGTGACTGATGAACAATTGTGGATAGATTCCTTCTCGTCTCTCTCAGCATCGATGCAATCCTCGCGGAGACAACGATCCACCGGAGGAGGGAAAAGCTTAAACAGATGTCACGCGGCCACGATGTGGGAGATGTATATACAGCCACTTTGGAAAGAATCCGGGCACAGAAGAAGGACAGGTCACGACTAGGAATGGCGGCTGTCTTGTGGGTAGCACATTCGGAACGGCCACTGCGGCCGGACGAACTATGCCAAGCTTTAGGAGTAGAGATAGGATCGAAAGATCTCAACATTAAGAATATCCCTTCGATACGGACTGTATTGAGCTGCGGGCTGGGGCTAGTCACTGTTGATTCATCATCATGCACGGTCCGGCTCGTGCATTTTACTCTCCAAGAGCATATTCTAGCGAATCCTGCACTCTTCTATGATCCCCATTCTACGATCGCCGAGGTTTGCTTGACCTACCTAGACTTTGCATGCATAAAGGACCTCTCGACCGCCCTCCGTTCACCCCCGCCAATGGCTTCCTTTCTTGAATATGCCTCTCGTTACTGGGGAGCGCATGCTCGAAGAGAAACAAGTGAAAATGTAATATCACTCGCACTAAAACTGCTCGATCAATTCGATACACACATATCTTGTAAACTGCTCTTATTGATGGAATACGACTGGAACCGACATTTCGATACTGAAGATAGCGATACTGAAGATAGGCCAATTGGATTCACCGGGCTCCATGGCGCAGCCCTCCTCGGGGTTGCGGACATAATGATTGCTTTAATTGAGATCAAGAAGTGGGATCTAAATGCAGCCGACTTGCTTGGTAACACAGTGTTGGCTTGGGCTGCGAGGGAAGGACACGATTGTATAGTTAAGCTGCTACTAGGCGAGGAGGGTATCAAACCCGACATGGCAAATAGGGACGGCCGAACACCACTTGCATGGGCTGCCCAGAATGGGCGTGCGGGAGTTGTAAAGATGCTATTGGAACGGAACGATGTCAATACTAGTGCGGTAGATATCCTTGGCGGAACTCCACTTTTATGGGCTGCCTCGTATGGGCGTGAGGCAATTGTGAAGATCCTGTTGGAGCGGAGCGATGTCAATCCTGACACGGCGGATGATGAAGGTCGAACACCACTTTCATGGGCTGCCTTGCGTGAGCGTGAGGGAGTTGTGAAGATGCTCTTGGAGCGGAGCGATGTCAATCCTGACACGGCGGATGAGAAAGGTCGAACACCATTTTCACAGGCTGCCTTTCGCGGGCATGAGGGAATTGTGAAGATGTTCTTGGAGCGGAACGATGTCAATCCTGACACGGCGAATGAGAAAGGTCGAACACCATTTTCAATAGCGGCCAGGTATGGGCATGAGGGGGTTGTGAAGATGCTATTAGAGCGGAATGATGTCGATCCCGACATGGCAGATGAGGATGGCCGAACCCCGCTTTCATGGGCGGCTGAGGGTACCAGGCGTGGGTGTGTTGGGGTTGTGAAGATTTTATTAAAGAGAGGTGATGTCAACCCCGACAGGACAGACAAGGGTGGTCGAACACCGCTTTACTGTGCTATCCAATCTGGGTGGGGGGAATGTGTACGGGCGATATTGGACCGAAACGACGCCAATCCCCACAGCGGATAAGGGTGGCGGGGCACCACCTCCATGGGCGCTGACTATGGGTGGATGAGAACCTTACCATTCCCAGAGGGGCGACGTGACCTCAGGCTAAATCTACACTCAGCGAGGAATCAATTGGGCCCTCCACACCTGAGCCGTCCGAGCTACTCCAACCCCCTCCAAGAATGATCCGGAGGTCTTGGAACCCGCGGCAACAACTTGCTGCCCTTCATTAATATTGTCAACGCTCTCTCTATCCTGTTGAAGCTCACGCACCTTCCATCACATAGTTAGCAAAACGGTTCTGGGTTGCAAAGAACTTTCAGGAGGCATGCAGGACATGTAGTAGTTCTTGTTTAGGTAGTGCCAGATAAGTGTCATTGTGTTTGGAATAGAGCTGGGATCTATTAGCTTAAGAGAGCGGAGCAGCACAAGAGTTTAGGCGGTTTCATTGGTTAGTGTTGGATGCTAAACCATATTTTAGTTTGTAACAAGCTGATACGGGTTTGTGTCGGACTAAGGAAATGGTGGAACATATTGGAGAGAGTGGTTGCAACCATGGCTCGGGATATCTTCACCTGATGGCGGAGCCGGGAGCAATCCATGGGTGTCGAGCATGGAAGCAGAGTGGAAAACGGTGCAAGACACTAGGGGAAAGATTTTTGATTTTCTCAGAAGACAAGATTATGTATATGTAGGACACCTCCGGTATGGTAGAAAGAACAAGGACCCCAAGCCATTCTCTCACGATCATAGCCTATTTCAGAGATATCCTTCATCAGTGGTCCCCCACCCATGCTTTCCCAGACTCGTCTCGTGTAGCTACCCCCCCGGCCCGTTCCAACTCCGCTACTACTCGTCCACCAACCGATCCCCTCTTTCTACCTTAGCGTTGACTACTTCGTGGTGTGTAGGTCGCTCACGGTGCAGCAACAGAGGCAATATTCGCTGGGCGCCTGGTGGGGTATCATTTTCTCATCATTTCTAACCTTGGCTAATTTTGTTGTCCCTTATTCCCTGTTGTTTCTCTCATACTTCTGTTCCAATATACCCATCCTAGCCCCCCATGATTGACATCTCTCTTTCCTCTCTTTTTATTGAAACGCGCTACTACCGTCCTGATACCCCGCAGCTCGCACCACAATCCTTCAGCGTTAGGAAAAATTGCATGCCCGCTTTATATAGAAGGTGCGTGCGTACACCGGACGCTATAGGCGGGGTGGGTCGGTAGTGTGCACAAGTTCGGGGTACTGGATCTGTGGTAAAAAAGATTGTTCGAAATTTGAGATTTTCAGGCTTTTCAAGATCCCTCATGTTTTGTCACGTCATGGTACCATTTCTCTTCCGCATTTCTATCTTTTCCTCCAGCACTCTCTACAAAAGACCATGTATTTTTCCTTCTTTTTTCTCATCATTCATCCTCATATTGATATATGCGCTTCTTCACCCATTGGGCTATAATCAACCTCCTCTCATTATTCTGTCACTAGCTTTCTTGCTCTAGAATAGAGGTGGGTGTACCGGAATTCGGACACCTACCCTGCATAATCCACACTTTTGTTTTGTTAAAAAGTTTCTCCAGCTCCTTAGCGTGTTTACCTACAACACTAACGATATCTCATCACATTCCGATCCCCATTTTATCACCCCGTTTGTCGAAGTCGGGATAAAAAGCCCAGAGCTCAAGAAGGAATTTGCTTGTTGATCGTATGGTGGAAACTATGGGTGCGGAGCTATCACTATACAAGAAGAAGTCTCTCCAGCCACGATTTTTCTCTACCTTAATGGGTGTACGTGGGGGTGGAGGCAGTTCGAGTGCCACGGTTTTCCTCTGTCGCCATGGCAGCATGTGGGGGAATAGAGAATGTGTGTGCGGTGATCCATGGAAGTTCGGAGGTCCTTTTTCTAGTTTCAAACACACCCCCACCTATGGGCATACTGCTCCTACCTTTCCCACACAATTTCCGAGCCCTCAATGACCCCCGGACTCTACCACCCTACCATTTATCTCATATGTTGGTAAGAGCAAGCCGCCCTGAAAACACTCCCCAAGCCGAGAAGAGCTATCGGGAAAACCAGATGTCCGACCGGCCCCTACTGCTTTTTTGTTCCTCCTATTCAATATCTTCCCCAGCCAGCGTCCATTTAGAGAGTACCAGAAAATCTCTGGTGGAAAGGTATTCTTTTCCTTTATCTAACAACAGACCGATAACTAAAGTGCCACACCAGCCCTTGAAAAACGGTTGTCCATAATCCCGAAGGTTATGGTTGGGGTACCTACCCTGTAATGGCGAATTACTCCTCATTGGAGCTTTCACCAACTAGCTCCCCTGAAGTATACTATTATGACCATTCCTTAATCTGGTATCCAAGATGCGCAGACCATCTCTTACCCCGCGGATAATCTTGACGGGTTTTGGGGTGGCGCATTGATCAGGTACAAGAGCTGTGAACCCAACCAGTTTAATAAATAATCCTAAGACTCACAGTGCTGAACATGGTTATTTAAAACACAGACCTAACTCGGTAGTTTAATAATAGCAAACAAGCGAGTAGAAAGTGAGTTCCCATCTGTATCCACCCCTAATCTCTCCCTACATTTTTCTAAATTCTATTCCTTATATCCAGATATATATTAGCGGGGGTACCAGAATACTCACATATTGAGAAAATCATGTGCCTATAGGCCCTGTGTGTGGTCACCTCCTGCCACTCAAAGCCGTGGTTAAGTATTGAGGAATGGCGTACAGGTGTGAGTGTGATTTACTAATAACCGCGCTCAAGTTGTTCAAGTCACATCATAGGTCTCTGCTTCTACAATAGTGAATGATTGAGGGACTGGGTGGATGGCTTGGGATAGGAAATACACTGTCGGAGAGACTTAAAAAAAGAATGTAAAGCAGTGTCCTTCACTTTCAATGACTTTCCCGATATGTCGTCCTATGATGGGGGTCAAGGGCTAGACGAGATAATGGAGTGCGTTGATGGCTCTTAATGGTATTAGAAAGTTGTAGCCGAAGAAAATTGGATCTGGAGTATTTCATGGGGTCACTAGAGGTGTAGGAAACTTGGGGTAGATTTAAGGGTGGGCGATACTATCGGAACTGAAATTGAGCCTCGCGCTGGGAGATTAGGGACACCTTTTCTGGGGAGGTGCGACACTTTTGAACCTTTCCTTCGTCTGAAACTAGAGCGAGAGTTGTTAGTTTTTTCTGAGTTAGCGCCCCCCGGATCCAAGTGAAGAAACGTCTACCATCTTTGATGCGAGATTGAATTATTCCGGTTCTTGCGGTGAAACCCTAACTGGACCTACCATGCAATTGATGTATCGTTGCCGGGCAGGGGCGGAAGAAAGCTCTTATCATAGCCCGTTGTTAAAACCTATGGACCCACGCAACACAGGACTATAGGACAAGCTTCTATTATCTGGACTGGTCAATCAATAAAGCACCCAGAACCGGAGGCGCCAAGATACTTTGATTTGCTTGCAGGCCGACACTTCCAGGAATTTTTATGTACGGATACTTGGCTAGTATGGATCAACAAATAAGCCTGATGACCGCCGAAGGGAGAAACATGAGGGTCTTTGTCCTTGCACATCAACTCCAGATAATGCGGGGCGAACCTATGGGAGATTGCTTCGGGGCGGGATTGTTTTAAACTTCAGAGTCCTCCCGTTAGCCGCATGAAGATTGGAGTTTCACATTAGCACTTTTTACGATATCATGACGGTGTTTATTATTACTGCATCCATCGTGTGAATCCTATCGTCCAGTGCGGCTGCTGTCGGGGAGGGACAAGTAGATTAGATGGGAGAGGTTGGTCTAGAGGCCGGCATACTAAACAGCCGTTCTTAGTGGAGGATAACTAATGGTACAGCGGCATAGGGAGAGTGACAGAATGGGACCTTATCGGTATGGTGCGACCACTGGAACTATATGGTCGGGGGCTTCTCTCTCTCTCGTTTGACGTGCTATCTAAACTAAGAGTAAAGTCACGGTATGCGTAAAACATAATGAAATCATGGTGGTCCTTCCGCAGACCACGATGATACCGCTTTACCGCTCTGCACGTCCCGGTTCCTGTGAGTACTCCAGTGATATTCCAGGGAAGGAAGGACATGTCTGGATAATCTTCTCCAGAGGTCACGATAACTATGGAGCAAAGGAAATCACCTCTACTACTCGTAAATGCTCCACAATCGACCACAACCCACTAGGTTACTGCCTTTATCAACTCTAACAACCGCTCTGTGCGGGTATGTCATAGTTCGTCAAAATGGCTGCGGGTTGTGTGGGTATCGAGGAGAGATGGGACGGCGCAAATGGGTTTAATTATTTATCATAGCTATGGATAATTGAGGAACTCTAGGCTAGGGGTTGGAAAATTAAGGTGGGGGTTAACTGAATAGCAGAGGGGTGGATGGAACTGACTAGTTTCTAAGGGTGAATCCCAATTCTTTGGCGGTTAAAAATTATAAAGCTATTGTAATATCTAGGATAGCAGTGGAATTCCTACCCACCCAATAGAAAGAGCTTCTGTGTGTCAGCGGTGGTTGGGGGATAAAATCATAGCTCAATACGAGCCTCGGGAATCGGGAATAATATCAAGGAGGGTTAGGGTTCTGCGTGGTCAACTTTGTTTCAAAACCGCCGGCCATCATTCTTTTGTACCTTAGATTCAGGGACTATCATTCCATACGGAGGTACAGCACCTAAGTTTTGTATGTTCTACAAGCAAGGGGTGCTGGGCTAGCGAGGGTATTGGCGGGGAGTTGGGCAATTTCCAGTGAAAGTTTCCTAATCTGTGCTCAAGCTTTCCCAATTCGCGTTAAGTACCCACCGCCGGCCGAATACCCTTGCTTGTGGAACATACAAATCTTAAGAGCTGTACCTCCGTAAAGTATCAGTACTGGAGACCACTTCCGGGGCTCCACTGTCTTGTCCGTCTAGGGCCCGTTCGGTGGCCGAGTAGTGAAACCACGGATTGTAGAATTGAGCGGTAAAGGGAGAGGTTGCGTGGATGATATTAGTGGTTTAAATGTGGTTTAGGAGACGAAGTGTCCTATCAGGAAGGATTTGGCGGGGTTGATCGGGGAAAGAAAAATGACGCTGCCGCATTAGCGACCGTTTTCGAGGGGCGAGATTATAGGTATTGGCCCATTCGTCCCAAGTTACACCTAGAGGCTAATTTTACTTGCTTTCTAACGGTCGCATGTGAGCGTCCAGTAGCTAGTACTTAGTTAAGGTTATTCTTCCCCTATACACTGGTTCAGCACCCAAGTTTTTAATCTGCGGCCCCGCCCCGTGGCTAGTAAAATGTGCTGTAAAAGACTTGGATGATATATGATACCTCCCTAAGTTCCCGTATGCTGTTCGCCATAGGGCAAGGGTTCATGAACCGAGACCAACCGTGGACGCGGAGCGTTCGGGACGATGAATTGCGGAGCGGCCTTCTTGAAGGAGAGTGATTTTCGTTGCCTTCAGGTGATCCTTGGCAATCGGTTCGTTCATTTCACGGAGTTTTTCTGGCCACCAAGGGTTCGGCGGTTCCGGGAGCTATCCGTATCCCACGGCCTGGACCGACTCCCGAGCACATCACCCCCGACACCCGGCAGCGCCCGATCTACAGTGATATCACTCTCGCTTCGCGCACGGCGGGATACTCGAGTACACGACCGAACCCAAAGATTAAACAATTTTTATCCCGTCCTGAATTACCTACCGGTAGCCAAGAATATCTCAACGGCAACATCGGGGTGCTTTCTCTGCATACAGGTGCTTGTGCAGCACCGTACTAACACAGGTACCGTAGAGCATTAGGGGCCTCAGCCGCCTGTCCAAAGTGGTCACACAGCAGTTGAAAGGGTGGCATATCTATGAGAACTTAGCTGAGGCTGAGATACCGTACACTACCGTACCCACTATCCGGTCTCGGTTAAAGCATTTTCAGCCTGACTAAGCAGCTGAATATTTTTCCAGCCTTTGAACATTTGTTGGACGTGCCGTAGCGTAGGATACCGGTAGGCTTCGGCGATGCACTCGCACGCGAGTTTCTTGACATTTAGCCAAATCGTGACTATCTGACCGTTCCAGCAAGAGGAATACAGATGGTTGCGCTGGGAATCCGAAAGTGGCTAAATGGGATGTGGGGAAGGGTTCGAGTGAGGCTAGGGGATGGCTGACACCCCACAGCCTTACTAATCATGATCACTTTATTCTAGGAGCAGCTTGCTACGTAGCCGCCTTGACACCACAACCAATATCCGTCCTTCCTCCCTCCCGCCTCTGTCGAGCAGACCTTAGACAGTATGGACTATCGGTATACGAGAAATCGCGGGTCATTCAACAACAACACTAGCAGTTTCAACACCATTTTCAATACGACTGTTGCCGATGACAAGCCTCAGGTCCTAATGTGGTTGTCATCGCTCGAGCCGCGGAAAAGACATCAGCATTTGAGGGATAGCCGACTCGAGGACGTCGGACAATGGATTTTCCGAACGGGCGAATTTCAGAGATGGAGTACGGGAGAGGATGGATCTTCTCACTCTGTGCTATTTTGTCATGGCGATCCAGGGGTGGGGAAGACTCATATTAGGTAACACCAGAAATCGCGGACGAAAGCCCATATCGCTAATGAGGTTGAATTTTAGCTCTCTAGTAATCGATCACTTCTACGGCTGTGGCCAGGGGATTGCGGTAACCGGGCTATATTGCGACTACCTCGACAATAAGGAACAGACTACGTCGAGTATGCTAGGGGCTATGCTCAAGCAGCTGGTAGGGAGGGGAAACATCTCGGAGGACATACGCACAGCTTTCGAAGACGCAAAGGACCATTTTGGCGGGGTGGGCCCTCGAGTTCCGGAACTCCTCAATATGTTGAAGGTGGCAATTTCCCAACGACAACGGGTGATTATATGTATTGACGGCTTGGATGAATCACTCCCGGTACACCGTACCGGACTTCTTAGCTCTCTCCAGGATATTATGCGTGAATTGCCGAATGTCCGCTTATTTCTGACCGGAAGGCCTTTCATCCAAAGTGAGGTCGAGAAGTACTTCCCCGAGGTCGCAAAAATCACAGTTAGGCCAACAAAGGAAGATACCGAGGCATTTTTGAGAATGAAACTGGATGGGGACACGGAACCCGACGCCATAGACGAGTGTCTAAGAGCTGAGATAATGGAAATTATCCCGAAAACAATGGCCGACATGTATGCCGAGGTTCCTAGTGCTCCTACATTATTTAGAAGTCAAGTTACTGATGAATAATTATATATAGATTCCTTCTCGTCTCTCTTAGCATCGAGGCAATTCTCACGGAGACAACAATTCACAGAAGGAAGGAAAAGTTGAAACGGATGTCACGCGGTCACGGTGTAGGAGATGTATATGCGACGACTTTGGAAAGAATCAGGGCTCAGAAAGAGGACAGATCACGACTAGGAATGGCAGCCATCATGTGGGTAGCGCATTCAGAACGGCCATTGCAACCGGAGGAGCTATGTCAAGCTTTAGGGGTAGAAATCGGATCGAAGGATCTAAACGGTGACAACGAGCCTGCAATACGGACGGTATTGAGCTGTGGGCTAGGACTGGTCACTCTCGATTCATCATCTTCCAAGGTCCGGCTCGTGCATTTCACTCTACAGGAGTATATTCTGGCCAATCCTACACTCTTCCATAGTCCCCAATCTACGATCGCCGAGGTTTGCTTAAGTTACCTGAACTTTGCATGCATAAGGGACCTCTCGGCCGCTCTCCATTCACCCCCACCAATGACTCCGTTTCTTGAATATGCCTCTTGTTACTGGGGAGCACATGCGCGAAGAGAAACGAACCTGAATGTAATATCACTCGCGCTGGAACTACTCGATCAATTCGATACGCACATATCTTGCAAGCTGCTCTTATTGAAGGACTACGAGTGGAATCGCCCCTTCAATAGTCAAGATAGGCCAATTGGTTTCACCGGGCTTCACGGCGCAGCTCTCCTAGGGGTTGCGGACGTAATGATTTCGTTATTTGAGTTCAAGGAATGGGATCTAAATGCAGCGGACCTACAAGGTCAGACAGCGTTGTCTTGGGCTGTGAGGAAGGGACATGATTGTATAGTTAAGCTGCTACTAAAAGAGAAGAGTGTCAATCCCGACATGCCGGATAAGCATGGCCGAACCCCATTTTCACGGGCTGCCGAGGAGGGGCATGAGGGAATT
>LN891263.1:71166-88088 GCA_900010015.1 Tuber aestivum
AACATGAGCATGCCCTTCTCCGTAAGGGTTGCTGGCACCATTACCGCATCCCCGAAGGGCTTAAGATGTCAGCTCACTCTAGCAGAAATCTCCCTTATGCACATCAGTTCCTGCGGGGTGTTTACCAATACACCTGCCGGAGTAAAAACTCTGCGCATCGGTGTCTCGCCAGTGGCTAACTGTCGAGACTCCTGGGAAGCCTAACTAAATGACTCTCTTCCCATGTGCTATGACCTATGCGAGCACTCGTAGATATCAGGTGTTCTCCGGTTAAGTTCTATCTTTCTTGATTGCGAACTTACAGGGTCTACGATGCTCCCACGTAGAGCTGTGTCGGTGGCGGGACCCGTGGGCGCTACCCATGGTCCCTTACCTCCGGCACACCACTCAGCGTGATAAGTATCATGCTATTAGAGTCTTCCAACAACCCATAAATGGCCTACGGCAAAGGGGCACGTGTAGGCATGATTGGCGTAAAACCTTCCTCGATGTCTCCGGCACTACCCGGGACTGCTCGAGGGACCCTTCCGGATAGCTCATGCTAACTCCGTCAGTTTTGGTCCGTTTTGCTCTGTTCTTTTTGGAGAAGGTACTTGACCTTCTCACCTTGCCCCCTTATATATCCTGCGAACAGCTTCCGGTCAGACGGACGGCAGCGACGTATACAGTGTTATGGACATGTCTTCAATGATTCCATTTAACTAGTAAGACGGCAACTTCACCTATTTAGGCCCATGACGCCCGGGGCGAACCTTGGGGCCGCAGGTACCTGTTAGGAATAATCCTGCCAAGTTACAGCAGGTTCGGAGCACTCTAGCTCCTCCCGTAGTCTTCCGATGAATGAGCAAGCAAGTGCCCGTCGATCGTCATTGCGTAACAAACAATCCTAACATTACACTGAATCTTTCTGAGAACGTTTCCGACGTAAGGTAGGGTAATAGTGTCCCAAAGGTAGGGTAAGTGTGTCCATGGTGACATGAAACTGGTCTCCATGGTAGGGTAACGTGACTTACCTAGATAGGGTAAACTCACCCGGCCTTCCGACCTCTCCTTAAGACGAAGCCGATGTGGTCACGTTACTTCCACTACTTAGGTACACCTATTTCTAAAGTACCTTCTGTTCTTTGGGATACCCGGACCATCGAGTATCTCCCGGGCATGCTCAGACATGCCCGCCTAGTCTACCATATAACCTCTAGGTCTTATGTATGGGCGTAGACTTAGGTTGCCATAGCTCTATAACGTAGGGTCGTTACATCACTCCCCTCTTCTCCAAGGACCGACCCGGTCCGCTAACGTCGTCTCTTATTTCCCCGGTTCGGCTCTCCCTCAACCCTATGGTCTCTGGGTTTATGGGGGTACCGATGGTGGAAATCCTTCATGGCTCTTAAGCCGGTGCCCTCTAGCATTTCATATGGCTCCCACGAGTTCTCCCCTGCGCCATAGCCTTCCCATGAAACTAGGTACTGTACAAAGCGATTAGGGAACTTCGCTTTCATGTTACCGTACCATCGACTATCTACAACTGCCTCGATAACATAGCTGGGCTCATTATCTACTATCTCTGGGACTGGGACTTCTTTAGTCCGTCTACCAGTTGGGTCCTCACGATAGGGTTCTAAGAGTCCGACATTGAATACGGGGTGTATTGACCAGTGGGCAGGCAATTGGAGTTCATAAGCTCGGTTACCGACCTTACGCTTGACCACAAAGGGTCCAAACATTTGGTGGTCTAGCTTCTCCATAGGTCGCTTGGTGCGAATGTTCTTTCAATTTAGCATTACGCGATCAGCTTTCTTTGCCCTGCCATTTGTCACATCTTCCCTCGTAACGTATTCCGGAGAGGGTAACCTTTTTTGGTCGTGCCATTTCCGTTGTCTCTCTTGAGCTCGCTTAAGTGTTTCTCTGACTTCTTGCCAGACACCCTCCCAATTCTTTACCAATAGCTCGCTACTGGGGGGAATACCTTGCTGCTCCGAGACTGCACCCGACCAGTTGGTCCTTGGGTTAAAACCATAATTAATCTCAAATGGAGATAACTTTGTTGACTCAGAGGTGGATGTGTTGTATGCGTAGTCTGCTAAAGGTAGTAGCGACGCCCAATCATCCTGTTGATATGAACAATAATTTCTTAAGTATTGTTCCAAGGTCTGGTTCACCCGCTCAGTTTGCCCATCAGTTTCAGGGTGGAAAGCGGTTGATAACCGTAGTTTCACTTGCAACTGTTGCATCAGGCTCATCCAAAACTTGGATGTGAATCGACTGTCTCGGTCGGAGATAATAGATTCGGGGAGCCCATGGAGTCGCCAAACTTCCTTTAGGAATATCAGGGCCATATCCTTTATAGGGATTTCTGTGGCCAGAGGTATTGTAACGACCCTACGTTATAGAGCTATGGCAACCTAAGTCTACGCCCATACATAAGACCTAGAGGTTATATGGTAGACTAGGCGGGCATGTCTGAGCATGTCCGGGAGATACTCGATGGTCCGGGTATCCCGAAGAACATAAGGTACTTGAGAAATAGGTGTACCTAAGTAACGCAAGTAACGTGACCACACGGTTTCGGCCTAAGGATAGGTCAGAAGGCCGGGTGAGTTTACCCTGCCTAGGTAAGTCACGTTACCCTGCCATGGAGACCAGTTTCGTGTCACCATGGACATACTTACACTACTTTTGGGACACTATTACCCTACCTTCCGTCGGAAACGTTCTCAGAAAGATTCCGTGTAATGTTAGGATTGTTTGTTACGCAATGACGATCGACGGGCACTTGCTTGCACATTGATCGGAAGACTACGGGAGGAGCTAGAGTGCTCCGAACATGCTGTAACTTGGCAGAATTATTCCTAACAGGTACCTGCGGCCCCAGGGTTCGCCCCGGGCGTCATGGGCCAAAATGGGTGAAGTTGCCGTCTTACTAGTTAAATGGAATCATTGAAGACATGTCCATAACACTGTATACGTCGCTGCCGTCCGTCAGACCGGAAGCTGTTCGCAGGATATATAAGGAGGCAAGGTGAGAAGGTCAGGTACCTTCTCCAAAAAGAACGGAGTAAAACGGACCATAACTGACGGAGTTAGCATGAGCTATCCGGAAGGGTCCCTCGACCAGTCCCGGGTAGTGCCGGAGACATCGAGGAAGGTTTTACGCCAATCAAGCCTACACGTGTCCCTTTGCCGTAGGCTCTTTGTGGGTTGTTAGAAAACTCTAATAGCATGATACTTATCACGGTGAGTGGTGTGCCGGGGGTAAGGGACCGTGGGTAGCGCCCATGGGTCCCGCCGCCATCACAGCTCTCCGGGGGAGCGTCGTAGACCCCGTAAGTTCGCAATCAAGAAAGATAGAACTTAACCGGAGAACACATGATGTCTACGGGTGCTTGCATAGATCATTGCTTATGGGTAGAGAGTCATTTAGTTAGATTTCCAAGGTGGCTTGACAGTTAGCCACAGACGAGACACCGATGTGCAGAAGTTTTCACTTCGGCAGGTGTATTGCTAAACACCTGGCAGGACTGATGTGCATATGGGAGATTTCTGCTAGAGTGCGCTGACACCTTAGGCCCTTCGGGGATACGGTAATGGTGCCGGAGCAACCGTTACGAAGAAGGGCATACTCATGTTGGTCGGGGTAACCTGATGGGGGAGTTTTTGGTATAAGTCTGACTACTTAAGGATTATACGAGAACTCGCCTACCCCGACACAATCAACATCCTCTCGAGAGACTTTAATTGAGATAAGCCTGACCTTAACGATATTAAGTTTTACCGTTACTTTATTCTTTACAATTTTGCAAGAGCTTTTGTTCGAGAGATTCGAAGTTTGGTGCGGTCGCATCCTTGGGATCCATCTTCCTGAGGGAGCCCCCGTTACAGTATATCGTTAAGCGAGCTTCTCGCTTAACTCTCCTCCTGATTTTTTGGTTGGAACCGACGTTGACAAGACCACGATGGCTACGCAAGCTTTGCCACCCACGGTCGAAGAAGAAACGTCAAGTTCGGACAGCAGCTTGGATCTCAACGAGAATCCCTTGGAACCTGCCATTTTTAGGGCTTCTATCATCGCAGACACACGAGGACTCGGGGAGGCAGCTAACCTGCTGATCGCAGCTGCTCCCATAGAACTCCCCAATGAGTGTCGAGATCTGGTCCTACCGGACCCCGGCATCGCCGCACTGTGGTTTACCAATGACATCCCCTTCGCACAAGGTGTCCTCAAGGACAACCCAGAAACCGAAGAATTGACCGTCGCGAAATTTACGCACGATTTCGTCGAGCCCTATATCCTACGGGAAGTGATGCAGGAGATCACAAGGGCTAAAGGGGAACTACATAATTGGAATAAGAAGACACAGAAGGTGTTCCGGAAACAGATCATAGATTCGTCGGTTGGATGGATGAAGAGGCAACAGGAGGCATTTTTGGTCCTATTAAGGAACCAAGAAACAATGAGGATACGGATGGCAGCCTTGGAGAAGGCAGCGGCAGAAGGGTATAAGATAGATGAGGACAATGATGTCCTGATGATTGAGGCTGTCCCTGCGGTGAAACTGATCAAAGAGAGACCTGAGGATTTCACTCAGCAACTGACTCTCTATGCGAGAAACGAGAGGTATCGGCCTCAGTTGAGCACGTTAGGTCTACGGATTGTGGAAAGCCTAAAGGATCCAGGATCCGAAGCGGCAAATTCGTTCGCTCGCGCCTCCTCTCGTTCCCTCTCGGCTTCGATAGCTCGAAGCCATTCGGTAAGTCCTATTGGGACTTCTCGCCCACAGGCGCCACGAAGAGTTTCGCCACAGCCATCAAGACCCATATGAGAACCATCTCCTTCAATTTCAGTGACGCCGGTGCCGTCACCTGCTACTCAATCGCTCCATCCTCCTCCGTCCTCTATGTTTGAGCTCAAACCAGCTCACCTTCCTTTAGAGTTCTTTGAACATAATCCCACTCCTGCAGCTACGCCTGCACCAGTACCAATCTCTGCTCCTTGGCCAGCCATGAGACAAGGGTCTCCGAGGCTCGTTGATCGAATTGAAAGGACGTTGAATATACTGGAAAGGACCTCGAATAGACCACCTCGTCCTATTACTGCCTCGCAAGGCACCCCCGTCCCTGTCGCGGATACCCCTAGCCAACCCCGCCGGCCACCGATCCAAGTGCCAACGGCACCGGTTAAACCTTCGGGAAATGCTGGATTTGCGGGTTTCGGACCACCGCCGGTCACACGAGGACCCTACTGTACCCCGTCCTGTCGTGGATACGGGGCAAGACATGACCGATTTTGTTGCCCCCCTCCACTCGAGGTACCAGATAGCCCTCCGGCGGCAGTCAGACAAGACAAGGGCAAGGGACGAGAGAGACGAGAACCTAGATGTGGATATTGCATGCATAAAGGTCATGAAGGACCTCCAACACACCCAGAGACCTGTCTGGCATTAGCCGAATGGTTGAAGGTGTCGCAGGCTGCGCCAAACCCGATACCGTCGGGGAGTAACCAGCCGGCAGGCTCAGTGCCGCCACAAGTACCGTCGGGAGGTGGTCCTCCGGATGACGGGAATCGTGGTGGTCAAGGCGAGCGTTTTGATGGTTATGAAAGACCAAGGGAAACCGCTGGCGGAAACGCTGGGGGCAGCGGAGGTGGTAATCTACCTCCCGGTGGAGGATTCATTGGGTCTGGCGGAGGGGATCCGGGTGATTCCGACCCTGATGACAGCTCTGATGATGAGGCCGATTCCCTACCTGATGTCACACCCTTTTTGGGACCACGTCGTGCTGGTTGGAATGATGAGAAGAAAGACAGATATGACCGTCGGGCAGATGCACTACGAGAGTGCTTGCAAAACCAATCTCGGTCCTCGGCACAGTCAAGCCGCAGGAAGCCAGAGAAGCTAAGCGGCATTCCCACCTTCAAGGGAGTGGTTGCCGATCTGGCTAGTTTTCTGACCTTGGTCGAAGTCAAGTTCGAGTACTTTTCCGATTGCCGTCTGACGGACATGGATAAGATCAACTTGGTCATACCTCTTCTCGAAGACCAAGCCCGCAACTGGTACCTGAGGATACATGCTCACATCAACCGTGAAGCGGCAAGGCGAGCGGGTATGCCGTTCAACAAGAATGGTCCGCTCCGGACATGGAAAGGTTTCCGTGAACGGTTGGAGTAGAGTCACGGAGGTAACAACGTCAATCGGGATAAGAATCTTCTCGCGTGGAATAACTTGGTGATGACCCCCCACCAGAGCGCTCCCTACCTGGATAAGATTATCGATCTGATGTACAAGCTGAACTACACAGACCACCAACAGGTTAAGGATAAGGTGAGGGCTGGAATATCGTCTGAGCTTCGGAAATCGTGGGGGTTGATGACGCCACACCCCGAAAGCCTCGATGACTACCTAGACTTGCTCCGGAAAGTTGGTCATAACCTCGAAGATGACAAGCGCTTTGGACATCTTAACGTGGATAAACCTACTAAGCCACGAGAAAGACGAAAGAAGGAAACTACTAAACCTTCGGGAAGGTTTAAGAAGAAGGAGAAAGGTTCGGGTTGGAAGGACAACAAGACGCGGAAGACCGCTAATGTTGGCGCCGGAAAGCAGGCAGGGACGTCTGAGTATGCAATTGCTCATCGAGACATCCCTCAGACCCTGACTGAGAAACGACGCAACAATAAGCAATGCACTAAGTGTGGGAGAGAAGGACACTTCTGGAGACAGTGTTCAGTCGCCTCCCCTGTCGTACATGCTGTGAGGAATACCGCGGGAGTGAAATGGTCACGACCTAAAGCGGAATCCTCTACTAGTGGCAACAAGCGACTCAAGCGCATTGCAGCGTCTCGGCCGCCGCCATCTGGCCCCAAACTTTTGGAAGCCCGAAAACCCTCACCTACGATTATGGAGGTTGACACGGGTGACGAACTAGGTAAGAACCTAATCCTATGACGGAATGACCTTGACTAACTTTCTAGATCTATGAGGATCTTAAGGAAGTAAATGGTCGCTCAAGTGGGACGGATTTATGGTAAGAACCTATCCGCGGTGACAAGCTCTTCAGTGCTAACGAAGTCTTTGACATAGGAATGTGGGAAGACTACTTCATTAGGTAGATGTTAGGGTCACGCGCAGTAATTGGTTTCTCTATTCGTTCTTGGGGTTTGGTTATTTCTTAAAGGGTATTTTATGTTATATTCATGTTGGACAATTTCGGGGAAATTACTTTCAGGTTTTTCTTTGATTGAGCATTCTGCTCCGAGGGGTCGCTGCGGAAAATGGGAACCGCGCGACATTCGGATGGGGCACGAAGATGGCCTGTTTGGCACCGGTTGACTGGACGTCTCCGGAGAGCAAATGCAGATTTCTTGTCTTATATGGGTCGTTTGTCTTGTACTTTGGAATTGGTCTTAGGTTATTGGTCTTGAATAAAAGTTATCTTTCAAGTTTACCTGAGGAGGGTTTAGTACCCGAAATCATGCTGGCGTGATAGTAAACAGCACTCCAATTCTCTTAATTGATTTAAACTATTCTTGAAAACGTTTACCGACCCATTGTGGCCGCTCTTGTGTCGAAAGGCAAGAGACTATCGAGAATGAGTACTACGAGACAAAGTAAAAGAGTGAGGCGCTCTAGTCCACCCAAGCATAGCAAGTCTATTCACTTACGAGTGACATTAGACTGGCGCATAGGGTGTAGACAAGTAAGTGCAGAAGCACTATTGTTGTTAGACAGTGGAGCTACTGGACCCGTGCTAAGTAGCAAGTGGGTCAAACATACACAAGCTCCTTGTGTGCGACGAAGGATTCAAACTCCAATAAAGGATGCAAGCGGTAACCACATACCAGGATCAGGCCTACATTATACCAAGTCATTGGATTTAAAGATAGGCGATCATGTGAACGGTATGCGCTTTGAGGTAGCAGAGTTAGCCGACACTCGTGTCGATGGCTACTTACCTATGTCATGGTTGAAGGACCACAACCCAGACATCGATTGGAAAGTAGGATCACTGACCTGGCGCTCAGATTTTTGTAAGGTGAATTGCCTGACAAAGCAGAGGCGGTTAGTTTACATGACCGATGAAGAACTGTTGGCAGAGGATCCCGAAAATGTATATTTTTTAGGGACAATACAGTTCTCGGATGACCAAGGTGAAGATGTCACAGTCCGACTTCTACCAGAGTACAAGGACTATGGGGACATCTTTAGTCAAGAGAGGATAGACGAATTACCGGAACATACGAAGTATGATCACAGAATTGATCTAATTCCAGGAAGTACTCCTCCCTTTGGACCGATCTATCCAATATTGGTGAAGGAACGGGCAGCGCTCCGTGAATTCATAAGTGAAATGTTACGTACTGGGAAGATAGAAAGATCTACTTCCTCGTCCTCGGCGCCTATACTTTTTGTGCCAAAACCAGATGGTACACTAAGACTAGTAATAGACTATCGAGGGCTAAACAAGATCACGGTGAAGAATAGATATCCTCTCCCGTTGATGAATGAATTGCGAGGCAGGCTCTCAAAAGCTACGGTATATAGCTTGATGGACCTGAAGAATGGGTATTGGGGAATCCGAATGGCCGAAAAGGCTAAGGGTGATACTCACTCCCATAAGGAACTCACAGCTTTCCGCAGTGAAGAGGGTCTACACCAATTTTTGGTGATGCCCTTTGGGTTATGTAACGCCCCTGCCACGTTCCCGAGTATGATAAATGACATATTTCGAGATATGCTGGGTGAAGGAGTCGTCGCTTACATGGACGATATCCTGATTTACTCAGAGACTATCGAGGAACATGTCTCTCTGGTTAGGCGAGTAATGGAAAGGTTAAGGAAGCATCGACTATGTGTCAACATAAAGAAGTCGTTCTTCCATAAAAGCGAAGTTGAGTTCCTAGGTTATAGGATATCCGGAAAGGGGATATCCATGACAACGAAGAAGGTGGATACTATCTTGGATTGGAAACCACCAACTAGCGTCGTCGGAGTCCAAAGCTTTATGGGCTTCGCCAACTTCTATAGAAGGTTCATAGAAGGGTTTAGCAAGATAGCGAAACCTTTGACGGACCTCACTAAGAAGGATGTCCGATTTGATTGGACCCCTGCTTGTGAAAAGGGTTTCAATGATTTGAAGACAGCCTTTACCTCGGGGCCAATTTTAGCACACTTCGATGCTGTCCACCCAACTAAGTTGGAGACAGATGCGAGTGACTTTGCATTAGGTGCCGTACTCTCTCAATTCTGTGAAGATGAGAAGTGGCACCCGGTGGCCTTTCATAGTAGGAAGTTCCACCCAGCGGAGATCAATTATGATGTACATGACAAGGAAATGACTGCCATAGTGGCAGCGTTCAAGGAATGGGAACATCTGTTTAGGTCAGTAGAGGGTGAGATCGCTGTTTATACCGATCACAAGAATTTGGAGTACTTTAATAGTACAAAAACCCTCAACCGCCGTCAACATCGCTGGGCAGAATTCCTGCAGCCCTTTAATTTCCAGGTTGTTTACCGTGAAGGATGGCTGAATACGAAGGCCGATGCACTGTCAAGGCGTGGAGACCACCGCCCTGAAGGGGGGAGTAATTCTCTGTCAGACACACCAAAGCCGTTTTTTCGCCCCGGACAATCGGTTATTGGGCAAGAGCGAGACCTCTTACGTCCTCATTCGTTGGCTGCCTGTCAGGGCTACCGCCTGCAGAACGCATTCTTGGATGCATTACGTACTGCTGCGAAACAGGACCCCGTCTATATGAGGGACTTAAAGGCAGTGTTGGCGGGAGACAAAGATGTCGACCTCAATCTGACGATAGAAAGGGATGCCTTCCTGTCAAAGGACCTTGTAGTAAGAAGAGATTTACTCTTATACAAGAACAGGTGGTACGTTCCTAACTCACAAGATCTGAAGGACAAGATCATGGAAGCCGTACATGACTCTCGTATCGCGGGACACTTTGGGACATACAAGACGGTAGGCAGGGTTAGGGCTAACTTCTTCTGGCCTAAGATGGATGAGAGCATTTCGGAGTATGTCCGTACATGTGATGCCTGTCAACGGAACAAGTCCGTTAAGCATAAGAAGTTTGGCTTATTGGAACCTGTTGGTGTACCCTTGAGACCCTGGACGGATATCTCAATGGACTTCATAGTAGCACTACCGGAATCAGAGGGGTATACCAAAATTTGGGTAATCGTGGATAGATTCTCAAAGATGGCACATTTCATACCTCTGGCCACAGAAATCCCTATACAGGATATGGCCCTGATATTCCTAAAGGAAGTGTGGCGGCTCCATGGGCTCCCGGAATCAATTATCTCCGACCGAGACAGTCGATTCACATCCAAGTTTTGGATGAGCCTGATGCAACAGTTGCAACTGAAACTACGATTATCAACCGCTTTCCACCCTGAGACTGATGGGCAGACTGAGCGGGTGAACCAGACCTTGGAACAATACTTAAGAAATTATTGTTCATATCAACAGGATGATTGGGCGTCGCTACTACCTTTAGCAGAGTACGCATACAACACATCCACCTCTGAGTCAACAAAGGTATCTCCATTTGAGATTAACTATGGGTTTAACCCAAGGACATACTGGTCGGGTGCAGTCTCGGAGCAACAAGGTGTTCATCCCAGTAGCGAGCTATTGGTAAAGAACTGGGAAGGTGTCTGGCAAGAAGTTCGAGATACGCTTAAGCGAGCTCAAGAGAGACAGCGGAAATCGCATGACCAGAAAAGGTTGCCATCACCGGAATACACTACGGTGGAAGATGTAACCAATGGCAGGGCAAAGAAGGCTGACCGCGTGATGCTCAATCGAAAGAACATCCGCACTAAGCGACCTATGGAGAAGCTGGACCACGGAATGTTTGGACCCTTTGTGGTCAAGCGTAAGGTTGGTAACCGAGCTTATGAACTCCAGTTGCCTGCCCGGTGGTCAATCCATCCGGTATTCAATGTCGGACTCTTAGAACCCTATCGCGAGGACCCAAATAGTAAAAGGGTCAAAGAAGTCCCGGTTCCCGAGATAGTAGATAATGAGCCCAGCTATGTTATCGAGGCAGTTGTAGATAGTTGATGGTACGGTAATATGAAAGCGAAGTTTCCTAATCGCTTTGTCCAGTACCTAGTTTCATGGGAAGGCTATGGCGCAGAGGAGAACTCTTGGGAGCCATATGAAATGCTAGAGGGCACTGGCTTGAAAGCCATGAAAGATTTCCACCTTCGGTATCCCCACAAACCCAGAGACCATAGGGTTGAAGGCGAACCGAACCGGGAAAATAAGAGGCGACGTTAGCGGACCGGGTCGGTCCTGAGAGAAGAGGGGAGTGATGTAACGACCCTACGTTATAGAGCTATGGCAACCTAAGTCTACGCCCATACATAAGACCTAGAGGTTATATGGTAGACTAGGCGGGCATGTCTGAGCATGTCCGGGAGATACTCAATGGTCCGGGTATCCCGAAGAACAGAAGGTACTTGAGAAATAGGTGTACCTAAGTAACGCAAGTAACGTGACCACACGGTTTCGGCCTAAGGATAGGTCGGAAGGCCGGGTGAGTTTACCCTGCCTAGGTAAGTCACGTTACCAGGCCATGGAGACCAGTTTCGTGTCACCATGGACATACTTACACTACTTTTGCGACACTATTACCCTACCTTCTGTCGGAAACGTTCTCGGAAAGATTCCGTGTAATGTTACGATTGTTTGTTACGCAATGACGATCGACGGGCACTTGCTTGCACATTGATCGGAAGACTACGGGAGGAGCTAGAGTGCTCCGAACATGCTGTAACTTGGCAGAATTATTCCTAACAGGTACCTGCGGCCCCAGGGTTCGCCCCGGGCGTCATGGGCCAAAATGGGTGAAGTTGCCGTCTTACTAGTTAAATGGAATCATTGAAGACATGTCCATAACACTGTATACGTCGCTGCCGTCCGTCCGACCGGAAGCTGTTCGCAGGATATATAAGGGGGCAAGGTGAGAAGGTCAGGTACCTTCTCCAAAAAGAACGGAGTAAAACGGACCATAACTGACGGAGTTAGCCTGAGCTATCCGGAAGGGTCCCTCGACCAGTCCCGGGTAGTGCCGGAGACATCGAGGAAGGTTTTACGCCAATCAAGCCTACACGTGTCCCTTTGCCGTAGGCTCTTTGTGGGTTGTTAGAAAACTCTAATAGCATGATACTTATCACGGTGAGTGGTGTGCCGGGGGTAAGGGACCGTGGGTAGCGCCCATGGGTCCCGCCGCCGTCACAGCTCTCCGCGGGAGCGTCGTAGACCCCGTAAGTTCGCAATCAAGAAAGATAGAACTTAACCGGAGAACACATGATGTCTACGGGTGCTTGCATAGATCATTGCTCATGGGTAGAGAGTCATTTAGTTAGATTTCCAAGGTGGCTTGACAGTTAGCCACTGACGAGACACCGATGTGCAGAAGTTTTCACTTCGGCAGGTGTATTGCTAAACACCTGGCAGGACTGATGTGCATATGGGAGATTTCTGCTAGAGTGCGCTGACACCTTAGGCCCTTCGGGGATACGGTAATGGTGCCGGAGCAACCCTTACGAAGAAGGGCATACTCATGTTGGTCGGGGTAACCTGATGGGGGAGTTTTTGGTATAAGTCTGACTACTTAAGGATTATACGAGAACTCGCCTACCCCGACACAATCAACATCCTCACGAGAGACTTTAATTGAGATAAGCCTGAGCTTAACGATATTAAGTTTTACCGTTACTTTATTCTTTACAATTTTGCAACAGCTTTTGTTCGAGAGATTCGAAGTTTGGTGCGGTCGCATCCTTGGGATCCATCTTCCTGAGGGAGCTCCCGTTACAGGTATAAAATGTGCCATCTTTGAGAATCTATCCACGATTACCCAAATTTTGGTATACCCCTCTGATTCCAGTAGTGCTACTATGAAGTCCATTGAGATATCCGTCCAGGGTCTCAAGGGTACACCAACAGGTTCCAACAAGCCAAACTTCTTATGCTTAACGGACTTGTTCCGTTGACAGGCATCACATGTACGGACATACTCCGTAATGCTCTCATCCATCTTAGGCCAGAAGAAGTTAGCCCTAACCCTGCCTACCGTCTTGTATGTCCCAAAGTGTCCCGCGTTACGGGAGTCATGCTCGGCTTCCATGCTCTTATCCTTCAGATCTTGTGAGTTAGGAACGTACCACCTGTTCTTGTATAAGAGTAAGTCTCTTCTTACTACAAGGTCCTTTGACAGGAAAGCATCCCTTTCTATCGTCAGATTGCGGTCAACACCTTTGTCTCCCACTAACACTGCCTTTAAGTCCCTCACATAGACGGGATCCTGTTTCACAGCAGTACGTAATGCATCCAAGAATGCATTCTGCAACCAGTAGCCTTGACAGGCAGCCAATGAATGAGGACGTAAGAGGTCTCGTTCTTGTCCAATAACCCATTGTCCGGGGCGAAAAAACGGCTTTGTTGTGTCTGACAGAGAATTACTCCCCCCTTCAGGGCGGTGGTCTCCACTCCTTGACAGTGCATCGGCCTTCGTATTCAGCCATCCTTCACGGTAAACAACCTTGAAATTGAAGGGCTGCAGGAATTCTGCCCAGCGATGTTGATGGCGGTTGAGGGTCTTTGTACTATTGAAGTATTCCAAATTCTTGTGATCGGTATAAACAGCGCTCTCACCCTCTACCAACCTAAACAGATGTTCCCATTCCTTGAACGCTGCCACTATGGCAGTCATTTCCTTGTCATGTACATCATAATTGATCTCCGCTGGGTGGAACTTCCTACTATGAAAGGCCACCGGGTGCCACCTCTCATCTTCACAGAATTGAGAGAGTACGGCACCTAATGCAAAGTCACTCGCATCTGTCTCCAACTTAGTTTGGTGGACAGGATCAAAGTGTGCTAATATTGGCCCCGAGGTAAAGGCTGTCTTCAAATCATTGAAAGCCTTTTCACAAGCAGGGGTCCAATCAAATCGGACATCCTTCTTAGTGAGGTCTGTCAAAGGTTTCGCTATCTTGCTAAACCCTTCTATGAACCTTCTATAGAAGTTGGCGAAGCCCATAAAGCTTTGGACTCCGACGACGCTAGTTGGTGGTTTCCAATCCAAGATGGTATCCACCTTCTTCGTTGTCATGGATATCCCCTTTCCGGATATCCTATAACCTAGGAACTCAACTTCGCTTTTATGGAAGAACGACTTCTTTATGTTGACACATAGTCGATGCTTCCTTAACCTTTCCATTACTCGCCTAACCAGAGAGACATGTTCCTCTATAGTCTCTGAGTAAATCAGGATATCGTCCATGTAGGCGACGACTCCTTCACCCAGCATATCTCGAAATATGTCATTTATCATACTCTGGAACGTGGCAGGGGCGTTACATAACCCAAAGGGCATCACCAAAAATTGGTGTAGTCCCTCTTCGCTGCGGAAAGCTGTGAGTTCCTTATGCGAGTGAGTATCACCCTTAGCCTTTTCGGCCATTCGGATTCCCCAATACCCATTCTTCAGGTCCATCAAGCTATATACCGTAGCTTTTGAGAGCCTGCCTCGCAATTCATTCATCAACGGGAGAGGATATCTATTCTTCCCCGTGATCTTGTTTAGTCCTCGATAGTCTATCACTAGTCTTAGTGTACCATCTGGTTTTGGCACAAAAAGTATAGGCGCCGAGGACGAGGAAGTAGATCTTTCTATCTTCCCAGTACGTAACATTTCACTTATGAATTCACGGAGCGCGGTCCGTTCCTTCACCGATATCGGATAGATCAGTCCAAAGGGAGGAGTACTTCCCAGAATTAGATCAATTCTATGATCATACTTCGTATGTTCCGGTAATTCGTCTATCCTCTCTTGACTAAAGATGTCCCCAAAGTCCTTATACTCTGGTAGAAGTCGGACTGTGACATCTTCACCTTGGTCATCCGAGAACTGTACTGTTCCTAAAAAGTATACATTTTCGGGATCTTCTGCCAACAGTTCTTCATCGGTCATATAAACTAACCGCCTCTGCTTTGTCAGGCAATTCGCCTTACAAAAATCTGAGCGCCAGGTCAGTGATCCTACTTTCCAATTGATGTCTGGGTTATGGTCCTTCAACCATGACATAGGTAAGTAGCCATCGACACGAGTGTCGGCTATCTCTGCTACCTCAAAGCGCATACCATTCACGTGATCGCCTATCTTTGATTCCAATGACTTGGTATAATGTAGACCTGATCCTGGTATGTGGTTACCGCTTGCATCCTTTATTGGAGTATGAATCCTTCGTCGCACACAAGGAGCTTGTGTATGTTTGACCCATTTGCTACTCAGCACGGGTCCAGTAGCTCCACTGTCTAACAACAATAGTGCTTCTGCACTCACTTGTCTACACCCTATGCGCCAGTCTAATGTCACTCGTAAGTGAATAGACTTGCTATGCTTGGGTGGACTAGAGTGGCTCGCTCTTTTACTTTGTCTCGTGGTACTCATTCTCGATAGTCTCTTGCCTTTCGACACAAGAGCGGCCACAACGCGTCGGTAAACGTTTACGAGAATAGTTTAAATCAATGAAGGGAATTGGAGTGCTGTTTACTATCACGCCAGCATGATTTCGGGTACTGAACCCTCCTCAGGTAAACTTGAAAGATAACTTTTTTATTCAAGACTAATAACCTGAACCAATTCCAAAGTACAAGACAACCGAACCATATAAGACCAGAAAATACATTTGCTCTCCGGAGACGTTCAGTCAACCGGTGCCAAACAGGGCATCTTTGTGCCCCATCTGAATGTCGCGCGGTTCCCATTTTCCGAAACGACCCCTCGGAGCAGAATGCTCATTCAAAAGAAAAACCTGAAAGAAATTTCCTCGAAACTGTCCCATATGAAATAATTCAATCATGAAAAAGAAATAACCAAACCCAAGAACCAAAAGAAAAACCCAAGGTACCGCGCGTGCCCAACATCTACCTGACCAGTTAGTTTCCTAACACTCCTGTGTAGAAAACTTGTCAGAACTGAAGGATTGATATGCGCAGATGGGTTCTTACCTTAATCTGTTCCACTTGAGTGGTCTTTTAATTCCTTCGAGACCTTCATAGATCTAAAGAAATTAGCTCAAGTTATTCCTTTATAGGATTAGGTTCTTACCTTGCTCATCACCCGTGTCAACCTCCATAATGGTAGGTGAGGGCTTACGAGCTTCTAAAAGCTTGGGGCCAGATGGTGGCGGTCGAGACGCTTCGATGCGCTTAAGTCGCTTATTGCCACCAGTAGAGGACTTCGCTTTTGGTCGTGATCGCTTCACTCCTGCGGTATTCCTCACAGCATGTACGACAGGGGAGGTCACCGAACACTGTCTCCAGAAGTGTCCTTCTCTCCCACACTTAGTGCACTGCTGGTCCTTGCGTCGTTTATCAGTCAGGGTCTGGGGGATGTTTCTATGAGCAATTGCGTACTCAGACGTCCCTGCCTGCTTTCCGGCGCCAACATTAGGGGTCTTCCGCGTTTTGTTGTCCTTCCAACCCGAACCTTTCTCCTTCTTCATAAACCTCCCAGTAGGTTTAGAAGATTCTCTCTCTCGCTTCTCTCGTGGTTTCGTAGATTTCTCATCTTGGAGATGTCCAAATCGCTTGTCGTCTTCAAGATTGTGTCCAACCTGTCGTATCAGATTGAGGTAATCGTTGAGGCCTTCGGGGTGGGGTGTTTTCAATGCCCAGGCTTTCCGAAGTTCTGGCGTGATCCCAGCCCTGACCTTATCCTTAACCTGTTGGTGGTCTGTGTAGTTCAGCTTATACATCAGATCAATGATCCTATCCAGGTAAGGGGCACTCATGTGGGGCGCCATCAATAAGTTATTCCACTCGAGAAGGTCCGTATCCCGATTCACGTTGTCACCTCCGTGACTCTGTTCTAACCGTTCACGGAAACTGCT
>LN891264.1:7560-49605 GCA_900010015.1 Tuber aestivum
GGACTCCTCTATCATTCGCTTCCTCGGGAGGGCATGGGGGTGTAGTGAAGATATTTCTGGAACGCGGGGATGTTAGTGTCAACTCATCGGACCGTAATGGTCGATCACCGCTATCCTACGCTGCCTCCGGGGGGCACGAAGGTGTAATTAAACTGCTTGTAGAAAGTCCTGATATCGATCCTAGCTCATCGGATAGCAATGGTCGGACACCCTTATCGTATGCCGCCGAGTGGGGACGAGAGGATCTAGTGACGGGGTTTTTAGCGCACGGGGGTGTCGATCCCAATTCACCGGATAGAAATGGCCGGACACCCTTATCGTATGCCGCCGAGTGGGGACGAGAGGATCTAGTGACGGTGTTTTTAGCGCTCGGGGGTGTCGATCCCAATTCACCGGATAGCAACTGCCGAACGCTCCTATCATACGCTTCCTGGGGCGGACATGAACGTGTGGTGAAGCTGCTTCTGGAATGCTGGGATGTCGATCTCGACTCACCGGACATCAGTGGTAGGACCCCTCTATCATACGCCGCTATTTCCGGGGCGGAGGGGATAGTGGGGTCATTTCTCGAATGCGAGGATGTCAACCCTAATTCTTTAGATATCAACGGCCGGACCCCTTTATCATTTGCTGCCTCGAGAGGACATGAGGGCGTAGTGAAGCTGCTTCTAGCACGCGGGGATGTCGATCCCAATTTATCGGATAACGGTGGTCGACCACCGCTATCATATGCCACGATTTGGGGGGCTTGGGGTGTAGTGAAGCAATTTCTGGAACGTGAGGATGTCAATCCTGGTTTACTGGATGCCAGTGGTCAGACGCCTCTATCGTATGCTGCCATTTCGGGGGGCAACCCCGTAGGGAAGCTATTTCTCGACCGCGGGGGATCTCAATCCCAATCCATCTGGTAATGGTGGTAGAACACTCCTATAATTCGGTGTCATAAGAGGAGAGCGCGGTGCAGTGAAGCTATTAAATCTCTGGAATGCGGGAACGTCAAACTCAATTCATCGGATAGCGATGGCCGAACACCCTTGTCATATGGTGCCCTGAGGATGCGGGGAGTGTAGCGAAGGCGCCCACCGGAACCCAGAATCTCCATTTGCAAGTAACAGATTCGCTCAAGGTGGCAGGTGTTACTCTACATACATCAGATGATCCTGCGCTTGCCGCCCCTATCTCCGATTCTGCCCCATCGAGACCTCTAGAACAACCTCCAGAATTTAAACAGCCTCTACTGGTATCGAATCAATCGCACTCGATCCCAGCCTCACCATCCCCTTGCCCTTAACCCCGGTTTTTTTCCCTTCTTCTTTCCCTCCTGACCCCATTCTTGTTATTCACCCCCCTATGCTCTGCGTTTTTATCATGCCACGGGTGTGGGCTTTCTCGCGAATCAGTTCACGTGATCTACGGCGCTCGGCCCCAATCGATGATTTAATGTTGGTTATGTTTCGTGTGTTTTGCGATCTTGTTTCTACGTTACTTGTCCTTTTTTTCACTTTAATTTTGGACCGATATCCTCTTTCTCTAGTGGTATTTCTAGAGTATCATATCGGTAGAAATATCCATTCATCACAATATAAATATCGTTATCCCATATAAGCCCTTCAAGTCAAATGTACAGTACGTTACACAGACAACCCCCCCCCAGAATCCACCGGTATTATCTTTTCCATCAATGCATCGGCAGTGATATCTCAGGACGGCCGTCTTTAGCTCGGGCAGCGGGCCCTACAGGGGGAGACAGCGGATTCCATGTTTGGGGGTAGGACTAAGGGCGATGGCAAGGGACGGCCGGTGAAGCTGCAGGACCGGGGGACGGCTAGTGATAATGCACCAAGAGCAAGGGTGATATTTCATGATTTAGCTTGTATATACCTATCCTAAAAACTGAACGAAAAAAACAAAAAAAAATCGAATGAATAAACCCCGCAGGAGCTTCTGGTATTAAGTCTACAAACATGACACTGGCTCAGGAGCGATGTCCCTGGTTTCATCCGCTGCCCCGAATAATGACAACTTTGAGGCCATTGCACCATCCAAGCAGGCATTACCGGAGCAGTAACCATCGCCCCCCCCCCCAAGTCTATATTATGGCGGAGTTATTCAGATGAGCAAAGTGTGGGGGACCCCAGGTTAAGTGAGCCCAAAAACAGAATGCACATCCCGAGTGACGGATAAATTAAGCTGTTCGCCACCGTGGGGGTATTATATGTTTTGCCGGCATAACACTAAGGGCGGGGGACACAGCGGGGGACGGCGCCCAAGTACCGGATTTCACCACATCACACGGGATGCCTAAGCACATATTCCGCCTAGACCTTAGCCTGGGCATCCAGGAACCCAAAGAAGGGGCGGACGATGACCTGTTATCCGTCATGCTTGCGGGTTACTGGACCTGAGGGGGCGCTGGGAATCCCCAGTTCACCGCCAAGAAGTCCATAGCCGGATTCCTTCATGCTCTGCCGTATCCATGGATACTGTAACCCGGCGACAGAAATAAGGATAGTCACCTTCCCCCCCCCGCCTTGGTACAGATATATAATGTAGTACATTCCTCGCTCACTAATCTAAACCCACATCTGGCTATCCCGGATGACCAAATTTTCCGCATCTCATCTGGTCTAGCGGGGCATAGTGGACAGCGGAAGATGCAAGTTAGTAATATAGTATGATTCGTGAGGACAAAAACATGCACCAAGCTGAAAGTATCATACGGGGACATATCCTCTTCACTGCTAGCATAATGCACAGCCATAGCCTCACTCTGGGCAAGATACAGTGATCTAACCCTGATCCTGCGCCAGCGAGCACGGTATACTATTCTCGTCAGGACCAAAACGTCTCTCCCAGGGGGTTTAGTCGCCAGCGGTAACACTAACTACTCTCGTATTATAGGGGTATTGTGTTGATGGCTATCACTCAGATCGGATATTCCCTATGAACGGGTGTTTCTGGAAGGGTTAGGAGGGTACGAGAGGTAATTTACCATTATTTTATCGCAGCGATGAGAAGCAAGCGCGCTTCTCCAAACAGGGCGTACCATCGCGGTTGTTTGTGCATACGGTAGGCAGATGTTGCGGACGGACATTAATTTCCGCTAGTGCCGCTCGGAGAGGTGCATCCAGTTTACTCGCAGTAACGTACCGGCCCCATACCGAAACCGGTGTACATCTCATTTTCCCCGTTCCCTGGTCATCTACTGATCCGAGTGAGTGACTGTGATTTTCAGTCCATGCTCATCGTGACTTGTGGGCTTCAAGGACTCCTAGGCCCTGCCGTTGGTAGCTCTTGGCGGAAACGGATAGAATGGCCCCGTGGGTGATTGCAGGTATTTGCTGGTGCAGTACCGGTACTGTGCCTACATTACAGGTCGCGGTTCGGGAGAGCAGGTGGCCGTTGCATCCTATCAAAACGGTCAGACGACCCGGGAACCGCACTGGCAAGGGACAGTGGGCGCTCATACTCAACCCTAGTGCGGGGGTATTTTCGGATGAAAGTCGCTAGTTCCCTGCCAACTGAGACGGGCGGCGCGGGCCAGCCGGGGTTACCGGCCCCCGTGTCCAGACCGATCCCCCGTGAGGGTCGAGTACGAGCGCTAGTACGAGTACACTGCGAGGTGCTTGGGCCCCATCTTTGTCCCTACGTAGCTCCGTCTGGACCTCCTGATAGCCTTTCCACAATCCCCTACACCCGGGATATTAAAAGATTAGCGAAAGTTTCTCCAATATTGGTATCATAGGATGGCCTTCAAAACCGCTGCCGGTAGTCTTATGGAAACAAAGGGCGGCCCCCCGGATGCAATGCACGAGTGTTCGAGGACTTCCCTTCCAGTTGCATTGAGTCCGGAGCGGTGGATCATCGACTTTGGGACAGAAAACCAAACTCAGGTCCGTAGTTTGCCGTATTGAGACTTGGAACCCCGTGTTGGCCGACGGGGTGTGGTAACCTCTCGGTGGGGGATTGGATTCGACAGTGGCCGTCCTACAGGCAGATCCTTTTGACGCTATTACACATTTTTATCACTATGCTCGCGGTGCTTTGCGCCATCATCGCCGTTATTCTCTTAATCCCACGACCATACTCTCATCAGCCACGACTCTTGAGATGGTAACAATAGCAATTTTGTCTTGTCAAAGCGGTGGAAATTCGCCACGTGTTCACGACAAGAAGCCACTTCACCGGGAGAGGCCCGGGGGTATGATATCTTGCTTGAATTTGGTAAGATCTGCGAGGAAATTCCAAGGCAGTAAACGCTGGCTTTCATCACACACATCTGGGTTAGCGTAGAAAATTTAAGTCACCGGGGATTTAAACCTCCATTGACTTTCGAGAAATATGATCACCGATCGCGCGAATGATTAGATGTGAAGCCTTTGACGTCTACTTGTTCGCTGATATAGAGGTTCCTGGGAATCTCTGGGAGAGAAAAGAAAACAAAAAAACAGACAAAGCCCAGTATGTCAGGGAGGAAGGATGCAGGCTGGGGCTTGTCCACAGCCCGGGAAGCATTCCGGCGGATTCTGTTAGCGGGAAAAAGAGAACTACAGTATGATGTACCGCTTGGGAAGAAATATAACAGGCATAGTTTAGTTTTTATCTTGCAACGATCCGTGGTAGGATTGTATGATACTTGTACAGGACCTGCAGAGTGTGCTGTACTAGTACAAATACGGTATATCATCGTCCTGTCAACCGTAACGATTTGGGTCCCACGGAGTGAGTAGAATCTTCGGCGAAGCACGCAACTCTGTAGCGATAAATGGTCGAGCAGCACAAGTGTTTAACTCTGTTCATGTAAAAGTTACAATTTTTGATTTGCTAGACTACTACAGGTGATGAGCTTTAATTAATTGTTTCCCTGAAGGCAGGAAATAACGAGTGCTTGGAACGCCTTTCCATCAATCGGTCCTATGATGCTGTAGCAACCGAGCGGGGGTTGTTTGCGGTACCCATCTCAAGATTCTCTTATGCGTAGCCCAATAGGTAATAGTGATTCCCGGGCTGATGATTGACACTGGTTGCACTGTCGAAATTGAGCCGCGGAGTGTCATCAAAAGCATTCGAGGAAAATAGGCCGTGGGAATTTAACAAGAACCAAGTCGGGAGCCCCTTTCATCCGGTCCTCCATCATCGCCTTGCGGCAGCACATAGCTGCGTATCGACCGGGTTGAGGGTGATAAAGGAGATGTATAACTGGAGTGCTTTTGGTGGCAACGAGTGCAGCTGCATTCAAGATACGTGGAAGCAGATAGCTGGCATTATCGGGAGATATTGGGGGATGCGGATTGGCCTGGCTCGGTATAATTCTACCTACTGAAGGAGAAAGCTCACCTACTGATAGAGCACCGACACCAGAACCACCGCACCTCGCTATAACCACCTCCATAGAATGGAAAAACTGCTGTCATGGGTGGATCGTCTAGGAACTCGGATGTCTTCTATTCCCCCACTATCAGGATATTTATCGGAAAATGCTCAATAACGAATTTGAAAAGAACTTTTGGGTTGTAACCTCCGGGCCCCACACAAACCCAACCTGCTTCAATGAGAACGCCCTAACGTGTACGAGTAAGAGAAATCCGGTAAAGCGTGATATATTAAGCTGAGCGTTTGGTAGATTATGCCCTGAGATCCTCCATTGCGGTCCGCCACGTTGTCCGTGAGCAGCAGAATGTGTATCTATTGCTAGGGGTGAGAGTAATCCCAATAGCAGGAATTGGGGGACAAGCGCAGGTGCCATATCGATCGGTTGGCACTCCAGGGATTGCGCAGAGCAGTGGATGCTGTGTTGAAGTATGCGAGTTTGTTGGGCATCGGCGCTTGCGTGTGCATGTGTGGAGTCATTGGGCGGAAGGCCGGGTGCTCGTTCGCTGTTGCGTGCGTTCCTTCCAGTACTTCACTAATGCCGGTAGTCAGTAGCCCGGGCTCTTGGAAGGGACGCGCTTCCAACATCTTTCCTCCACACTCCATCCACGACGTGATTTCCCCTTCTGCCGCAGATCACTTCGCCATCAAGGACTCATTCCTGGTGCTTCGTAGAACTTTTCTTAAATTCGACGATAATATGCCAGTGGTGGTGGTCCTGGGGCCGCAAAGTCGTGTCGGGGGGTATGTTATTTCGGTAGGAATGTCGATGGTTAGATGCGTGCTGGTCAGACTGGGGAGAATGCCAAGCCTTGTTGAGGCGCACTGCCTGTCGGATCTAACCGTGCCGAGGATCTGTAGGGACCTTGGCATGGTCACGTGTTCGCTCAGGTTAACCTTGGTTAAAAGCTGTGTATTCCGGGGACTCCTACGCGTATCCGTGTTCCCGGCCTACCGTCTGGACTACCGGTATGATACTTTAGATCTTCAATTGCTCAGCTATCTACCTAACTACCAGTACGTTCCCCACAACATGGCTTCTATCATGGCACAGTTGGGGGGAGAGAGCTTGCCACTGGCTCCCTTGTAACTTACAGGTGCAACACGAACAAAACACCGCAGCCCGACCAACAGCCGCGATCGAGCCCCGAGAAAAAAGACCGCAACAAAATACAGCAAACCACCGCAAAAACTGGAATACCGGTAACTAGACTATGCGCTGCAAAGTCCAGAATTCCCTGTTCTAGAGAGGGGCAAAAAAACACATCAAAAACTAGCCATCCCCCTCGCAACGGCGGAAAGAAATAAATTAAAATTTGTTGACCCTGCTTAGAGAGGAGAGTCCAAGGACATGCCACACGGTCCAATTATTCCGGCTTTCACGGCACTCGCTACCGGAACCCCGCCGGAGCAAGAAGAAAAGCCCGAACTCTCGGCGTTCAATCTACTCGAGGAGCGAAGCGCAGCGCTATGGGTCTGGCCGGTAACGGTACCCGAATGTCGGTATAGCGCCTGTAGAATTGAATGGAGGAAAGGCGTGGGGCGTGACTCATCCTGCGTTTTGGCAGGACAGGAATCAATGTACGAGTACTTAGGTACAGTATCATAATGGTCTGAAGATATGGGACGTGAACGGCCGTGATTCTGAACGCGACAAAATTGATGTGGACTGTGGAATACTGAGATGACAGGATGGTGAAGCTCTTTATATCGAACCTAGTGGTATTATTCAAGATTGTCGCACAGTATTCTCGTTTGCCGCGGAGTGGGGAATGAAGGTGCGGTGAAGCTGCTTTAGGGACGGGGTAATCTCAAGCCCGATTAGCTATACAAATAATGGCCGAGAACCTTTGTCACTTGCCGTCTCGTGAGGGAATAAAAGTGTAAAGAAGCTACTTCTGGAGGTGGCAATGTCAAATCACAATTCTGTTGATAACGGTGGCCTAGCGCCTCTATCGTTGCTGCTACAGATGGAAAGAGGACCTAGTGTAGTTACCCCTAGAACGCAAGGATCTCAATCCCAATTCACAAGATAACAAGGGACGAGCACTCCTATTACTTGCTGTTTTGGGAGGACACAAGGGTGTATTAAAGCTGCTTGTGGAGCGCGGGATGTCAATTCCAATTCACTGGATAAGAATGGTCGACCACCACTATCCTAACCTATCCTGCCAAACGAGAATGATAGGATCTAGCGCATCTATTCCTGGAACCAGGGGATGTTGATCCTGATTTATCGGATAGTAAGGGCCAAACACCGCTACCATATGCCGCCTCGAGACGGCATGAAGGTGTAGTACGGTGGGCTGCTTCCGGAACGTGGGGGTATCAATACTGGTTCATCGGATAACAGCGGTCAACTGATGCTATCATATACTGTCGCGGGGGGGCATAGAGGTGTAGCGAAGCTACCTATAGAAACCCCAAATATCGATCCCAATTTACCAGATAGTAATAGCCCAACACCCTATCGTATACTGCTAGGTGGGGGCGGGAGGATCTAGGAAGCAGTTCTTAGGAGGCGGAAGTGCTAATCTCGATCCATCGGATAACGATGGCTGAACACGCCTACCATATGCCGCCTCGGGGGAACATTGATGTTGAAGCTGTTGTCTTTCCTACTATATTGTTATTCACCACCGAGTGATGACATGTTTTTTATTTCTCCGCTTTTCTCTCCATTACCAATCCCTTCTCGACATACCTAAATCCCGCCGATGGTGGAACATTTCCCCTTTCTCATAGGACCTTATGCTTCATCTGTAGGTTCCTCCGACCCGGATGAATCATACCTCCGGTTTGCTTTGTTGAGTTTCCTCATTCGATATATATAAGGTACTCCTTTCGCATTCGTTTCAATTCACCGAGTTGGAGAACTCGTACGCTCTTACACTCACATTCCGATAGTGACTACCATCCTTCGAAACAATGAAGGTGTAGTGAAACTGGTTCTGGGACGAGAGAATGTCAGTCCCGATTCAACGGATAGCAAGGACCGAACACCCCTATTATTTTCTGCTGTCTACGGGTGTGAGTAGCTAATGAAACTGCTTTTCGGAACGCCGGATACCAACCCTGAAGCATCGGATAGCGATTGCCAAACACCCCCCTTATCACCTCCCTGGAAATCTCGTGAAGGCGTCGCGAAGCCCATTCTGCAACATCGTGAGGTCAATCCCGATTCTTGGGATAGCAAGGGCCGAAACCCTCTATCATATGCCGCTTCGCAAGGATATGAAGAGATAGTGAAACTACTTCTTGAGCGCGGGGGTGTTAATCTAGATTCGCTAGATCTAACTGGCCGAACGCCCTTACCATTCGGTACTAAACCCGGTTGAGGGCATCTAGTGCAGCCGGTTCTGGAACGGGGGGATGGCAATCCCGATTCGTTGAATAGCAATGGCCGAAAACCGCAGTCATACGCTGCGATGAGCGAGAGAGAGGATGTTGTGAGGGTATTATATGAGTCTAGCAGCTTCAACCGTCGGAGGTAGGTTATTGAAGGAGCTCTATTTGCCATGATGCGATTGCCTTGAGGCTTATCCTAGAGTAGAAACTCTCGGGCAAATGTCATCCACTGGTTGTGGGGCATAAATTGGCCTAGCAAGGCTACTGCTCTACTTATAGTACCGTCCCGTGGAGTGCCGATGTGGGGGTGTCTTGGCCGTAATGACAAGCTCCAATAAAGCAATTTTTCGAAAACTCATTTTGAGTCAACCAACTGGTCAATTGACGGCGGGCCAAAGAGAGCCAGAAACTTTTTAGTATTTTTCTCGGACTATCAAACCCATTATAATGTTAGACAGGCGGTATAGCCTTGCTTGAATTATTATCTCAGACACGAAACACTAGGAGGTAAAAGCCGAGAGCAGTAACTATTCAAAAACTATCTAATGCGAACCCCCTTCCTCTACGGGTATCTCCCCACATCTAACAGCAAGAGCAAATCTACCTCAATAACTTAAACGCCAACAAAAGATGGGGAAAATGTCAGATCTGAGCAATGCGCTGGGAAACACCAAAAAAAAAAAAAAGCCAACCAATTGGAAAGCAATGATTACTCTTACTAGCAGCCCCCCCCTCAAGGCTTCGAGGGCCTGATCTTAGTAGGAAATAAAAGGGTGAGTCAGATACACTTTCCGGGGCGGTAGGGGGAGATGGGGTGGCTGTCACTTATGTGTACTGCGACTACAACACTCGGAATTTGCAATCTGCGAGCACCTTATTGGGGTCGGTGTTGAGGCAGGTTGTAGGAGCGTTGGCAGAGATCCCAGATGAAACAGTGAAGGCGTTTGAGCGTGCAAAAAGACAGGTTGACAGCTGTGGACCTCGGCCTCCCGAGATCCTCGACATGCTCACCAAGTTTCTCTCAACTTTAAAAACAGAGCTTCATATGTATTGACGCTTTAGACGAGTTTCCCTTGGAGCACCGGCCAGATCTTTGGGAATCTTTGCGGCAAATTGTGCGGATGTGTCCAAACTCTCGACTATTCCTCACTGGGAGACTTCACATACGAGCCGAAGTGCAGAAATATTTTCCTGGAACTGCCGAACTCTTGTCGATAAGCCCCAGCGAGTATGATATTGAGTTGTACCTTAGGATGAGGCTGAGAAAAGACCCGGAGTCCGGTGTAATGGACAATGAATCACGATCTGACATTCTCAAGGTTATTCCGGAAAGGATATCGAGAATGCATGTGTTATCCCGGTGTGTTGAATTCCGCGGATTGGGCTAACGAGGATTACTAGATTCCTTCTTGTTCGCATCAATATGGACGCAATACTTGCAGAACCGACTATTCACAAGAGGAGACAGGCACTTGATAGGATGACCAAGGGCCCTGGGGACATACAGCACGACACTCGATCGGATAAGGCAGCAGGGTGGAAACAAATCGGAACTTGGAATGAAAGCCATGATGTGGATTTCCCATTGCCAGCGGACGTTGCAATCGTGGGAGCTGTGCCATGCGCTCGGGGCAGAATTAGGATTGGGAGACTTTAACGACCGTAATGTACCCTCGATACAGACAGTACTGGGCTGCGCCTTGGGGCTTGTTACGGTTGACGAAAAGACATCCGCGGTCCGTCTCTTGCATCTGACACTTCAGGAGTATCCTGCGGACCATCATACGCTATTTTCAACTCCTCACTCGACAATGGCCGAAATATGTCTGACCTATTTGAACTATGTCGGTCCGAGCAGTACTGACAAGCCTCAATAGGGCCAATACCGCCTGCTTCTGGGGAGCCCATGCAGCCAGGGGATCGACCGAGTCTATGAAAGCTTTGGCCTTAAGACTCCTTGACGGATACGAAGGCCAAGTTTCTGCTGCTGTTCTCTGGGGGAAGAAAATACGTAGGGGCTACTGGCAAGAGGATGTTCAGGGAATCAGTGGGCTGTACTGCACCGTGTTGAAAATCACCGGCACTCACATGGACGGCTGGAAGTCCCCTGATCAAGATATTTCTTAGTTATATTCTTAGCTTATTTGCAGTTTTGTTTCTTTTGTGTTTCATGATGTTAGACGCTAGGGATTGTGGAAAGATTATTTGTTGGCATTGCTCCTCAGCCCTCGGTCTGTTCTCGGCCTTTAGAATCTGCAGGCAGATGAAAGAACCTCGGGAACCTCGGAAAACTTGGAACTCGGTAATGGAGTATCTTCTGGATATGTACGCTGAATTAGGAAGACAACACATTGGATATCGGGAATGTGATAAAGTTGTATTGTCTTTTGTATAGGTAGAGCAGTCTTGTGTTTTCTATTTAAGCTACCACAGTGCCGGAAGATTCAGAAAATGAGCAGGGGCTTCAACTACGATACAGAATATACATTCGTTTCTTCCTCTTTAGTATCATACCTCCACTCCGATCAGGACTTCATAATAATACACCGCACCTCGGGGGAACAGAGAGATTGCGATTGGCATGCTTGAACTCAAAATTTGGAACGTGAATGGCCGCGACTCTGGCGGGGGTACACCATTAATGTGGGTTGTGGAGTACGGAAATAAACAGCATGGTGGAACTATTTCTAGAGCAGGAAGATATCGAACCCAACGCTATAATTCAAGATGGTCGCACGGCCCTCTCGTTTGCTGCTGAGTGGGGTAACGAAAAAGCGGTGGAGCTGCTTCTGCGGCACCCAAATGTTAATCTTAATTCACCTGATAATAGTGGCCGAACACCCCTTTCACTTGCTGTCTCGAGAGGACATGAACACGCAGTGGGGCTACTTCTGGAACGCCAGGATGTTAGAGCTGATGCCCGATAGCCTAACACCCCTATCGTATGCTTCAAGGAACGGACGAGAGGATCTGGCGAAGCTGCTTCTTAAGCGTGAAGATGTCGATCCTAATTTATTGGATAAGAAGGGCCGACCACCGCTATCCTATGCTGCCTTGGGGGGACATGGGGGTATAGTGAAGCTACTTGTGGAATGCCGGAATATTGATCCTAGTGGACCGGATAGCAATGATCTAACACCACTATTGTATGCTGCCATGTGGGGGCGAGGATTTGGCGAAGGGCTTTTTAGAGCGCCCGGGTGCTGTCCCCGATTCATCGGATAGCGGTGGTCGACGCCCTTATCATCTGCTGCCTCGGGGGCATTGTGGTGTGGTGAAGTTATTCTTAGAACGCGGGGATATCAATCCCAATTCATTGGATATCAAAGGGCAGCCGTCGCTATCCTATGCTGCCTCGCGGGGGCATGAAGGCGTCGTGAAACTGCTCGTGGAATGCCCGAATATCGATCCCAGCGTTTCAGATAGCAACGGCCAGACACCATTATCGTATGCGGTCAAGTGGAGGCGTGAGGATTTGGTGAAGACGTTTTTAGGACGCGGGGGTGTCAATCCTGATTCCTCGGATTGCAACGACTGAACGCCCATATCATACGCTTCCTGGAAAGGGCATGCAGGTGTCGTAAAGCTGTTTCTGGAGCACCGGGATGTCAACCCCAATTCAATGGATTGCAATGGCCGAACACCGCTGTCATATGCTGCTTCGGGGGGACATGAGGGTACAGTGAAGTTATTTCTGGAACGCGGGGATGTCGATCCCAATTCAACAGATAACGACGGTCGGCCACCGCTTTCCTATGCTGCTTCGTGGGGACATGAAGGTGTAGCGAAGCTACTAGTGGAAAGCCTGGGTATCAATTCCAGTTCATCGGATAGCAGTGGCCTACCCCGCTGTCGTATGCAGCTATGTGGGGGCCCGAAGATCTAGCGAAGCCGCTTTTAGAACGAGAAGGCGTCAATCCAGATGCACCGGATTGTAAGGACCGAACACCTCTATCATACGCTGCCATTTTGGGGGGTGAGAGTGTCGTGATTCCGTTTCTGGAGCGGGGGGATGTCAATCCCGATTTGGCGGATAACAAATGGCCGCACTCCCCTATCGTACGCCGCATCGAGAGGACACGAGGGTGTATTGAAGTCACTTCTGAACCGCGGGTATGTCAATCCCAATTCGTCGGATATCAATGGCCGAGCACCCCTCTTATTACCTACCTGGAGGACTTACCAAGGTGCAGTGAAGCTGCTTCTGGGACACAAGGATATCGATCCCAATTCATCGGGTAAGGATGGCCGAACACTGCTATCATTTTCTGCCGCAAGGGGAGATGAGGGTGTGGTGAAGTTACTTCTGGAGCACGGCGATGTTTCACCGAATTATCCGGATAGTAATAGCCGAACACCTCTGTCATATGCTACCACTAGAGGGCGAGAGGGCGTGGTGAAGCTGTTATCGGAATACGGAACCTCAAATCATCAATCATTGACAGCCTCGGTCGCTAGCGGGAGCCTTTCTCGCGGAGAAGTAAGGCACCCACTCCCGGAGGCGCCACACGTCGAGTTACCTGCAGTATGATACATAATCTTCCACTTGGTGCCCCTACCTCTGGTCCATCCGGGCCTCCTCAGGAACAACCTCTACCACTCAAAGGCTCTCCCCAAGATCAATTATGCTCACCCCTGGACCCACCTATCCCCACCCCTGCCCTTGGTTTCGGTTCCACACTTTCTTTTTTTCCTTCGGACCCTAATCCTTCTCGTTTTCTTGTTTTTCGCACTTTTGATGTAACGTGGGTGTGAGGGATCCTGGGAATTATCACACTCCGTCTGCGGCACTTGGCATTAATTGATATTTTAGGTGGTTAGGTTTGGTGTGTTTTGTGATCTCCTTTGCACGATTCTTGTGTTTCATTTTGTACTTGCATTTTTCCTTTGGAATTCTCTTTTTTGTAGTATTCCTAGTGGACCATGAATGGAAGTATGGGTGTTCGTCTGCGGTAACACAAATTCCATAAGCCCGGCTTCCCTAGAGTTCATTATAGGACCAAAAATCTCCCAGACACCCACAATCCTCGCCCTATCCTTCCATCTTTCCATCAATCGCACTCTGATCAACCATCCTCAGACTCGAGTGCGCCCACTAGTATGGAGGCCCAAGCCCGCGTGGCGTATACAGGGCGCCCCGGATGGGGCCGAAAGGCCGCTCGCGGTCCAGGGCTGTGATATCTTACGGTGGCCCACGGGGTCGGGGGAAAGCATCGGGAGGGCGGTGACATCGTGGGTGGTGTTTCTTGATTTTATCTCGGCCTTAAAATGAGCAAACGGGCGAAAAGACGGGAGTAATAGGCCCGGCCCCGCAAGTCTCGTGAGAAACCTTGCGATTACCTAGCGGGTTGTCGGTGGAGATCGCCGCGTTCACTCGGGGAGGCCTCGGTTCGGCAGGTTCGTGGAATAGCCAAGAGGGGAAAGGAAGAAAGGAAAAAAAACCAGTTGATGAGATCTGACAAGTCCCCGGGCCTCGGGCTATACCGTGACGAGTGCTGAAATTGATGATGGATTGTTTGTTTCTCTTGTTTGGATGCCTGGATATTCCGGGGTGCGGCGGTTGCGAATTGAGACATGCGGGAGGTATCAGCCGGTGCCGCATGACAAGTGGAGAGAAAAGAATGAGCGGAGGATTGGTGTTTCCGGGGGATTGAGGGTGGGTGGACGTCATGAATGGGGGATGGGTACTCGGGTTGGCGGTAAGAGGTACTTCCCCGTTGGGAAAGGGTACCGGTGGCTTGACGGTCCTAGGAATCTAACCGAGGAATTCACGACAAAATGCCGGTATCTTTACCCACACCCCCTTCATATCCTTAGACTGATTTGTCATCTGGGAAGTGCTGATCCTTTTCGGGGGGCTCTTTGTATCTGGATCCGAAGAGAAGAGGCTTTCTGGAGAGTGCGAATCACAAGAGCTCTTACTTTTTTATGCTGGGCTCAGGAATAAAGTTTTTGGTTTCATCTGTGGGCACGATGGTATCATGGTGTCTGCATTTTTTTTCCTTCTTCTCCATTTTGTTTGGAACAGGGACTTCTAGGAGAAGCATTACAGGGGGACATCTGTATTGTGTATGGCAGCGTTTTCAGCTGGTGGAATCCCCTGCTTCGTGACCTCAGTCTTTTCAAGGGGTCGCCCCGAGTGAAATCTAGCATACTGCGCTTCGTCCTACCGGGAGTGTACGAAAAGAGGGGGACCGAGGGCCTACGAAGCGTGGGGAATTGTTATCCAACAAAAAGACACTAAAGAGAGCCGTTAAATGGTTGAAATATCGTCTCCACTGTAGTTTTGATTCCATGGTCTACAAGAGAGCGCGTGGGGAGGGATTGTTGGCAAGGTTTGCGGTTCATCAGTCCGGTAAATCGTGCATAGGATATAATCACTGAAGGAAAAATAGGATATCCAGGACGAGGAAGTTTATTTAGAGAGAGAAAAATGAGAACAGGGAGACATGGAAACATTAAGTAGACAGGCCATCCGTTCGTAGAAGAGGGGTGGAAAACGGGGAATGGAGCGTAAGAGGATTCGAGAATAGAAACCAGTCCCGCGATCAACGCTCAAGCAGCCCCCAACCTATCTCCAAGCACCTAATCCCAAATTAGCGTCCAGATGGAGAGAGAAGGAAACTGAAGCCTTACCTCCACCACCGCCACCATTGTTACCGCGGTATCCGCCACCGCCACCACCGCCACCACCACCACGACGGTCCTCGGCCATGACGACAATGATGGGACGACCATCAAGCCTATTGTAATCGCATTGTGAATCAGCCTTGGAACTGAGGAACACCAGAAAGGAGCTAAAGGGGGTACAAACTCAGCCTCGTTCATTTGGTCAATGGCATCATTGGCAGCGGACTCCTCCTCGTAAGTAACGAAACCGAATCCACGGCTTCTACCGGTCTCACGATCCTTGACAACAACCTGAGGGAGATATCAGCTGAAGGAAGAATAGCCGAGCCGAAGAGGGAAGAGAAATACATACCGCATCAACAACGGTCCCAAAAGCCTCGAACCCACGCCTAAGGCTTGCATCAGTGGTGTTCCAACTGAGGGATCTGTAATAATTCAGCGAAGATAGGCGCCAATCGTTAGCCAGGTTGTTTTTTTTGCAGCTTAGGAGAGGGTAGAGGGGCGGAGAGGGAAACAATATGTAGGGAAGGAAGTAAGTAAGAACTAACCTGATGAAAAGTTTGGTAGCCATTGTTTGGACTGTTATTTACGGCAAGATTGAGAAGAGACGGAGCACTGGACGCAGGATTTAATACGGAGGTGAGGCTTAAAAATTGGGCGCTACCCCGGACAGGAGATGGGGAAAAATCCATGTCTAAAAGACGCACGCAATAATAGAGCAAAGAGGGAGGAAAGGAATATTTCTAAATACCGGCTTCTGTGTTTTGTTTGTTGCGGGGGAATGCTCTGCGAAGGAAACTTCGATGAGCGTACCAAAGAGGTGGGATGAGAATTTATGGTGAGGAAAGGGGGGAAGGAGGGAGGAGATGGAAAGGTTGGGTGTCGAGATGGGAGAGAGTGGATGGATGGCTGGAAACAAAGCAAGTTCAAAGCGGGGCAACGAGGGGGGAACCCTTGTGCGACCTTAGAGAAGCAGTCCGAAAAGGGAACCTGCCCATCATAGTTTAGCCCCAGCTAGAGTGGCTACGGTGGCATCATAGTTACCCTCCCTTCCTCGGGTGTCGTGCTGGTATGCTGGGATCCGTTGTGAGTTCAACCCTCGTGAACTCAGGCCTACAGCAAAGTTCTCCACAACACTCTCCGGTAGGGATGATAACTCATCAACTCCGGCCAAAGATAGCAAGGCAGGAACATCTCTCCCTCGAGAGACAAATTTAATTTTTTTGCTAGGAAATAACTTCCGCAACCTTCTGGTGTAAGGCTGGAGTGACCGGATGGTACATCGGGCGCTAAGGAAACTTTGCAGACGCGGTATGCCCGGGTACACGGGGGGCCCACGGGGTGGGTGGGCGCGTGCATTCTCACCGCAAAAATAGCAGATTCCGCGCTGAGATATCCCACCGGGAAAGATTCACAAAAATACCAATTATCCATAGAACTACTGAAATAGTAATGACGTCATTTTCTATGTGCTGTACGAGTACAAAATTCCACCCAACTCCTAATTCCACAAGTGTACGAGTAGTAAACTCAGCTCTCAAAAGTATTGTCCCATATCCCGTTTTCCCGCAAAAGTCTGTACGCCTTAAACTGGGGAGGCATTCAGTCCAGATTCAAATGTCTATCACTAACTTATTTGGGTAATCGTGACAGGAAAAACCGCCCACTCCCAAGGTGGTGTAGTGCTCAGAACTCCGCAAAATCTGTACTGTTCAGTATGGCAATGATCGAAGTAAGAAATTCAGGGTAGATTTACTCCCAGTTCCCCAAATAGGTTAGTGCTAGACATTTCAATCCGGACTGAATGTGTCACCGTTTAAGGGATATTTATTAGCTGAAAAAAATAATAAGAGAAAGTTATCTAAGATTATTCAAAATTGTTAAGAGTAGGTATTTATGATAAAAGGAAAATTATTTTATGATTTTTATTTATTTTATCCGTTTGTTTCACAAAGCTGGGATTTATTTGTATCCGATTATTAATACAGAATGCCAAGCCCCTATATAAATTTGGGAAAAGTAACTTATATAAAATTTCCGTATTTTTTTTTACAATATTTTATTATATAGAAATGGGCTAGTTAATTACCCGTGTTTATGCACTTTTTTGCGGGGTTTTAGAAAGTGGGACAATACTTTTGAGAGGTGATTGTATGTAGTTGAACTTTTCAAATTCCACCAAGATGCAGCTTTCCCACCGAGGACAAATCTCTTGGGGCAGGTTTTTGGACCTGCGAGTCATTGAAAACCCTGAACCGCGGATGACTGTTTTTGAGACAGAGATTAATGAGCCATATTTTGTCAATGGTCAATTTTCCTAGAAGTGTAGACTTCAGACCGTGGCTGATATTGGCTATATGACTAGACCTACGTTGATATGAGACAGGAGATACCCAGGAAGGAGGGCAAACGGCAACTCGAGTAAATTAGTCGTTGATGCCTCAGAAACTGGCTCGCGGGCGGCAAAAAAATTTCGGGTCCTTGCCAGCCCGGATGTAGCTACTACGATTCCGGAAGACTAGAGGTGGGGCCACTTTTCACACAAAAAGAACGATAATCTTGGATGTAACTAGGACTGTGATGCTTGAATTTGAGCCAAGCTTAACCTGTTTTGTAGTTGTTAAGGAATGAAAAGAACAGGAAAACTCGTATTATTAACATATTATAAGTGTGACATATTATTATTAACACTTTTCGCTAAGCTTAAATAGAAGCCTTACGGTCCTGGCTACATCCAAAACTGTCACTTTTTTATGTTAAAGGTGGTCCCACCTTTACTTGTGCTCCAGTACAAGTACGAGTAGAGTAGTCTCCCGGAGCCATGCTCTCCGGAGAATTTTGAATTCGGTCAAGGTTACAAGTCCAATTGAAGTTAGGAAGTCTGCACCTTTTCCGATGATCCTGCAGCAGAACGGGACCTCCGGTACCCCCCGATATGCGGGAGTGCTCCTACGAGCACTGGACTCGTAGCGGTAGGTCCTTTCAGCTTCGTCCAGTTGGGGCAGGTGTGGTTGCCAATTGGGACGCACCCCGCATGGAGATCCCGGTTGCACAGCTGTCCTTTTTGAAGGCGAGGAAAAAACTAAATTAGTTGTAAATGTTTTAAAGAGGGAGAATGAAAATTTAATGAGAAAAAAATTGCCGAACAAATATGAAGGAAAGTACGAGTAGAGCGAAGGGATTAAAAGGGAGCAAATGAGAAATAAAATAATCATACTGTACCTAAATGGGAGCTTACCTTTAGCGCTACAAACCATGTGCTTGAGCTGGGTTGTCTAATGGGAGACAGGGTGCTTCCTTATTCAATAGCCTGAGTGTTCGAGGGGTGTATTCTGCAAAAGGCGAGCTTTAATAGTCAATTAATTTTGAAAGAGTTGATATGTATGCGGAATTGGGATCGGAAGTGCGCGGACTTGGAGCTATTGTGGACAGTCTTACTGGATGGAATGTGTGCATTGAGGATTACGTCCTCACAAAAGCGCTGGCCTGGGTTGTCTGAGGAACGATGATTTCCTTTCTCCTTCTTCCAATACTTTGGTTCCGTCCCTTCATACTTTTCTTTCTTTCTTAATACAATAACAACATCATCACTTCATCTCATTAATTCCAGCCATCACAACGTAGACTTCAACAAATAAGATGGGGGATTTTAGGGTCAGTTTTTAGCTTTCCCTTAAGTTTGCACTCAGACTTCTCGGGATGCGATGCGCACATCTGTTCTGTATTATGCGGACGTAGGGTATCATACCGTGCGGAAGAACCTGATGTTCGGATTATCCAGTAAGGTATCTACTGTACTGGAGCAGCTGCCCAGTGCTCGGAATCTAATATGAGGCTCCCTTTCTTACCTGCTGCGAGGTTACTCCCACCCCGCGCAGGCCGGGATAACCCGGACAAGGCTGGCGGAATGTAGGCAGGTATCATAGTACAGTACTACCGATCCCATAAAAATCTTGATGCAGAAGGGGCTATGTTCTCCGAGTTGTGGGCACACTGGAAGGGGGGCTCGGGGAGACGGGGTCTGCCGATAAGGTATATAGGCGTTTCGAGGAGAGTGGTGGGTGCTGGTGTGGCCCTAGAGATTGGGTTGTGTGGGGTGGGCAAAGTCGGCGAGTTTCGAGGGCACCCGAGACTAATAGTACGTCCCCCAACCCTCTTGCTTCTTCCCTTCATCTTCACCTTGTTTAGCATCACCTTTTCGAGCATCGGTGAATCACCCCCTTACGCCGATAAAACATAGCTTCTGGCAATCCAGCAATAGAGTGATAGGGTGGGCAATCTACAATCAACCACTATGCTCGGAGACCAAGCGTAGGTCCCTAGAGCCCCGCTTTGTTTATCGGCGCTTCTGCCCACTGATGCGAGTAATAGCTCTGGCCCTGCGGCGAGTGGAAATATCGGCACTCAGGTTGGCTATAACAGCACTTCCCACAATTATTTTAACTCCAGCGGCTCCAATTCCAACACCATCCACAACTTCCGTGATACCAATATGGATCAGCATGCAGAGGTTTTGCAACTTCTACACAAGTCGCATTACGAGGAGCACCGGGCCCGGGTTCGCGAGCCGACTGAGGGAACATGCACATGGTTACCGGACCTTCTGAGTATGAAGACTGGTTGAAGAAAAAATCATCAGGCCTCCTCTGGCTGTCGGCTGATCCAGGCCGTGGAAAATCCGTCATTGCTTCATTCCTCGTAACACATCTGGGAATCCACACGGACGGCATCATTTGCTACTTCTTTTTTAAGGACGATAGCGAGGAACAACGGAGCGCAACATTTGCCCTCTTCGCCATACTTCATCACCTTTTTACTCAGCGTAAATCCCTCTCCATGTACGCTGTTGAAGCGTCCATAGCTAGGGGCAAGAGGTTTACGGAGGAGGTAGATACGTTGTGGGATATCTTAGTTAATGCTGCGGCTGGGGGGGGGGGGGGGTGGCGGCGATGTAATTTGTGTAGTGGATGCATTGGACGAGTGCGATGAGGTGACTCTCACTCCGCTTATCCGTCACATAACCCGCCTCCCTGGACCAGAGACTTCCGGTGCTCCCTTGAAATTCTTTGTTACAAGCCGGCCATACCTCCGCATCGAGAGAGAACTTAGCTCGACAGAAAAGGCGATCCGGCTGAAAGGCGAAGATGAAATCAAGGCTCTTGTTCTTGACGTTACTCGCGTTCTAGGTAATGGGATAAAGGAGCTCGAGTTGATTTGGGGAAATCATGGGGGACTGAAAGATTTACGCAACCTCCTCTTTTCGTCCTCCGACCGGACGTTCCTTTGGGCTTCCCTTGTTCTCGATATTTTGCGGGATAGTGTTGATGGCTCGCCAGAGGAATTCAACATCGCCACCACTTTTCCGCGCGATCTGGCCGGGTTATACACCAACATTCTTGATAGAAGCCAAGACCCTGATAGACCCCGACGAATCTTGAGTATTGTGGTAGTAGCCTCTAGGCCCCTGACGCTTCGAGAAATGTATGCCGCATTCAGAGTTAGGCGGGAACACAACTCGGTGAAGGATGTCGGGGATGTCCCCAGTGGTATCGGAAAGACGTTGAAAAATTGTTGTGGGCTTTTCGTACGGATTATTGATTCGAAGGTCCACCTCGTCCACCAAACTGCAAGGGAGTTCCTGATTAAGGGATCTTTGCCTGGTTGGGGGAAATGGCAGTACACTGTGTCTGCAGGATTCCAACTTTATAATGGCTGACCTCTGTGTCTCCTATCTCTCGCTAGGCCAATTTTAAGACGACCCATTATCGATGGATTCTTATGGTAGGATAGAAAAGAAGGCTGTTGATGATTATCTCCAGAAATATGCCTTTCTTGATTACGCAGCTACATACTTGGTAGATCACTTTCGAGATTCGCGCGGTCGACATCAGAAGTTACTTGAGTTTACACGGCAGATGTGCAAGGTCGGACCTAATAGATATCTGACATGGCTTAGAGTGTACTGTGGTGATAGTGGCTGGTATCGTCCATTCCCCCCTGGCTTCACAGGTTTGATGATAGCATCGCGGCTTGGGCAGCGGACAGTTGTTGAGCGACTATTGGAAGAAGGCGGGCATATTGAGGCTCAATCTGAATCCGACACTAGTGATGGCCACGATCAGATCATGATCGAGTTTTGCTCGAGCAGGTCATGCTCGATCACCCTCGATCATAAGGGTCACTGGATCAGATTATGCTCGAGTAGGGGTACTGCTCGACCATGTTCGATCATGATTGATCATGATTGATGACTCTATCAATACCTATACATATATCTGTCCTGGAAATGACGTGATATCTATTAATATAATCATTGTCTGCACCACACACTCAATATCATGTCCCTGGTATTGCACTTCACCACCAAACCCCCAACATGCCTGACCCACCAATTCACTTGTCTAAAATGCCCTTGCTCTGGACGATGATCTCATGAAATCCCAAGTTGATATCTACTTCCAAGAGCCAAAGGTAGACCGGAATATAGATAGTATCGAGTCGTTGAAGTTCCACCGACAACAGCTACCAAATATTGCGTTAATGGCCCCTGGATAGCCTTTTGACTAACACTGTTGCAAAGTGTTCCATCAGAGCACCTGCGGTTGGAGGCAATATTTTTACATGAAAGTGGAGATGATAATCAGCTCGACTCAAGTATGCTCGATCACTGCTTGATCACTCGATCAGGGCCTCCCAATTTGCTCGATTATTCGATCATGGAGTCCTCTCGATCAGACTATGCTCAAGCAGAACACCTATGATCTGCTCGATCATGACCGTGTCCATCACTATGGCCGCGTGGGATCACTGCTCACCTCTGGCCTGTTGAGTGTGGTGGTTCGCAAGTGAACCTTGTTAGCTATTTTTCAGGAGCGAGACACCTACTGACTACTGGCTCGTTGAGTTATAGGAAGTAAATAAACCCGACTCCCCATGTTTGTGGGGCAAAACAAATTACTAACTTTGGGCTTGTTGAGCGCTGTAGCCGGCAAGTGAACAGGATCACCTATGGTTCCGGGACGGGGAAATTGCTGCCTTGTAGCTCACCAAGAGGATTAGGGTGTAAGTGAACGGGGCCAGCCAGAATCCAGGATAATGTAATTTCTGACCTCCGGTTTACCGAGTGTTCTAGGTGGCGAGTGGGCTCGTATTTCCTCCGCCTATATCACTTCCGCTATACTGATACATCTTGCCTGCCTTCGCAGATGGCATGTTATCCATAACAATTAGACCCTGAGTTAATACTATTGATTCCTGGCTAACTTCCTGTTTGCACTCCTCCACAGGTGGTAAGCGTTGCAAATCTCCCCATCCTTCCTCTTCTGGAATCTAACCACTCGCTGTTTGCATGGCCCAGCTTGTATGCAAAACCCCACCCCCTCCCTTGAGAGTTGTAGTTGGTGCTTACTATCCACTGTGTCCTAGGCCGTCCATAAATAACTTCCTACTTACACCTTCTTCCGCTAACACATATCGCCCCTCAACCACCTAGGCGACACAGAAAGTGAGCAATTTAATTTTATTGCCAGCGTTGGGTGTCCACTGACGTTCCCCGTAGCCTATGAGTCATTCGAGTTTACGATCCTCACCCCCCTCCCGGATTAACGTATTTGGGGGTGTTATGGGTCACCACCTAGTTATGGGTCACCCTCATTATAGCTTTAAAGGCAAGAAAATTGACAACCACCACTCCACAACTAGTTCAAACATGTTTATTTTTGAAAGACTTAGTGAAATTAGCTCAGTTTGTACATTTATAAAATAAAAAATCCTAGTCAAACAATCTCCACTAGAGAGGCCTATTAGTGATATATCATGATTTATTTATTATATGGTAGAGAACAAGAACTAAAAGTAGAATTCTAGCAGTTCTTTTTACCTGAGTACAAGTAGAGATAGGTATTTCCTAGATCCCAAGTGAGAAAAATTGGATCTGCAGTCTTTTCAGTTCAAGCTGTAGGTTTGAAAATAGTATAGTATTTGAAAATATGTAACTCCAATTTCTTGCTATTTATTAAGGAGTATATATATATCTTGTAGCTCTATTGACTCACATCTTTAAATATAGATTGCCTGGTATATTCTGTTTACTTTGCTGCTATATAGATTGAATAGAAATTTCTAATACTACCTGAATTGCGCTCTCTCTACTCCAGAGTCTCTTTTCTTCTTACCTGATATCTGTCACAAACGGTAAATAAGCAAGGCAGATGTCACATAGCTTGGATTTCCGAGTTATAGGTATGTTGGAATTTCACATGATGCACACTAGTATGCCATAGGTTATTATGTTTAGCTGTTTGTGACTCACAGTTATGAGTCACACGATGTTATAATTTTAGCACATGACTCATACTTATGAGTCATGGGTTTCAGGCAGGTGGCGCGAGTTGCGCACCTGATTGGGTTATTATGTTTTGATTGGTTTAGGCATGTTGCGCAGCGACTCATAGGAGTCGTCTGATGGATTTCATATGACTCATGGTTATGAGTTACAGGGTTCACGTGGCGCGAGGTGTGAGTCATGCCAGGTGAAGAGCGACTATATAAAGGGTCACTAGGACCCTGAGTATGAGCTCTTCATATGTTCTTCTTGTTTATTTCCTACCTTTAAGTTATTATCAATAAAACCTACCTTTACGCTCTTTAAGATTTATCTTAAGCAACCCGAGAATTGTCTTTCCTCTCAAGCGAGAAACCTATTTCTTCTCCCACGTCAAACGACTAAGTCCTGAGTGAGGACTAAGAAGAAAAGTAAGAAGATAGGTGCGAACAAGATAGTAGTCATAGGACTGGACTATCTGGATCGTGTAGGCATAAGCCTGAGAACTATCATCTTACATCAAGAGAAGTATCGTTACCTGTCGCTCAGTCCTACTTGATAGGATTCTTAACATTAGAACGTGTCTACAACGCGACACTTAACGAATACACCACAGATCCTTTCAACAGAGATCACGAGGGAGACATAGACGTCCAAGACAACAGTCTAGGATTTGGAGGATTGGAAGAAGCGCTTAGCGAAGCAAGTCAAAACGCAGCAAGATCGACAAGTCCCGTCACTCCAGAACCAATCACTCCACCCTTACCAGAAGAAACTCCAGAAACACCAAGACCTGAAAGAATGTCAGGACCCGCACAACCAGAGGTCCGCCACCAGCCCTGTTCATGTGAGAGGAAGTGCAACAGATGATACAAGAAGAATATCAAAGCAGAGATCAGAAGCCAAAAGTCAAAATACCACCCAGATACAATGGGGAAAGAAGCAAGCTACGAGGATTTATGGTCCAACTCCTCACATACTTCAATGCAGTAAGGTGGAACCAGGAACATGATGACGACAAAATACGCTACACCTTAACACTACTTGAAGGAGCAGCCCTACAGTGGGTTACTCCTATAGTGGTCAGTCAGACACCTGTACCATGGACAACCTGGGACAGCTTCAAAATCATATTCAAAGCCCAGTTCATGAATATGGAACTGAGCCAATCGGCACGAAACAAATTGGAAGACATCAGACAAGGAACGAAGAACGTCACCGACTATTGGTATGAATTCAGACTTCTCCAATATGACGCCGAATGCGACGAAGCAACAGCAATGAGGTGGTTCATGAAAGGTCTGAGAAGAACCTATCAAGAAGCCTGGAGATACAGCGAGGAGAAATTCACGACAACAGAAGCCATGGCTAGTTGGGCCATTCGAAAAGAAATTCAATTCGGACAACTAGACCGGATACAAAAAACTCAGCCAGCCTCAAGCCAGTCTAACCAGACATACACCAGAAACCAAAACACCCCTAGGAACCAGAATGGGACCTATAGGACCGCCACGCAAGGAGTTGATGCAATGGATCTGGACGCAACGAGGAAAAGACCATCGCTCAACCCCGGAAGAGACGAATACCTTAGAAGACGAAACAACAACCTGTGCCTAAGATGGGGAATAGCAGGGCATATGATAAAGGATTGAAGACGGCCGGCCAACCCAAGTCAAGGTGTAACGGGGGCTCCCTCAGGTAGACGGCTCCTAAGGATGCGACCGCACCAAACTTCGAATCTCTCGAACACAGCTCTTGCAAAAGTGTAAAGAATAAAAGTAAACGGTAAAACTTAATATCGTTAAGCTCAGGCTTATCTCAATTAAAGTCTCTCAAGAGGATGTTGATTGTGTCAGGGTAGGAGAGTTCTCGTATAATCTTTAAGTAGTCAGACTTATACCAAAAACTCCCCCATCAGGTTACCCCGACCAACTTGAGTATGCCCTTCTCTGTAAGGGTTGCCCCGGCACCATTACCGTGTCCCCGAAGGGCCATAGGTGTCAGTGCACTCTAGCAGAAATCGCCTTTATGCACATCAGTTTCTGCAAGGTGTTTACCAATACACCTGCCGGAGTGAAAACCTCTGCGCATCGGTGTCTCGTCAGTGGCTAACTGTCGAGACCCTTAGGAGGGCTAACTAAATGACTTCTTTCCCATATGCTATGACCTATGCAAGCACTCGTAGACATCAACTGTCTTCCGGCTAAGCTCTATCTTTCTTGATTGCGAACTTAGGGGGTCTACGACGCTCCCGCGGAGAGCTGTGTCGGCGGCGGGACCCATAGGCGCTACCCATGATCCCTTACCCTCGGCACACCACTCACCGTGATAAGTGTCATGCTATTAGAGTCTTCAAACAACCCACAAAGAGCCTACGGCAAAGGGGCACGTGTAGGCTTGATTGGCGTAAAACCTTCCCGGATGTCTCCGGCACTACCCGGGACTACTCTGGGGACCCTTCCGGATAGCTCACGCTAACTCCGTCAGTTTTGGTCCGTTTTACTCCGTTCTTTTTGAAGAAGGTACCTGACCTTCCCACCTTGGCCCCCTTATATATCCTGCGAACAGCTTCTGGTCGGACGGATGGCGACGACGCATACAGTGTTATGGACATGTCTTCATAAATTCCATTTAACTAGCATTACGGCAACTCCACCCACTTTGGCCCATGACGCCCAGGGCGAACCCTGGGGCCGCAGGTACCTGTTAGGAATAATTCTACCAAATTACAGCTTGTTCGGAGCACTATAGCTCCTTCTGTAGTCTTCCGATCAAAGTGCAATCAAGTGCCCGTTGATCGTCATTGCGTAACAAACAATCCTAACATTTCTGGAATTCCTCCGAGAACATTTCCGAAGGAAGGTAGGGTAATAGTGTCCCAAAGGTAGTGTAAGTATGTCCATGGTGACATGAAACCAGTCTCCATGGTAGGGTAACGTGACTTCCTTCGGTAGGGTAAACTCACCCGGCCTTCTGACCTATCCATAGGCCAGGGCGGACATTGTCATGTTATTACCACTACTTAGGTACACCTATTCCATAAGTACCTTCTGTTCTTAGAGATTTCTGGACCATCAGATATCTCTTGGATTTGCGCCTGCATATCCGCCTTGTCTACCATCTGACCTCTTGGTCCTGTGTACGGGCGTAGACGTAGGTTACCGTAACTCTATATCGTAGGGTCGTTACACAAGGAATAAGCCAACAGAACACCAGGCCAAGCACCAGATTCCAACCTCGCAGCAATATCAGGGAAATCGATATCGAAGACGAATATGAAACGGTGGCAAAAGACGAAGGTCCCCAGCAATAGATGGTCTGCGGGACCCTCCGAAAGACAAACCCATCTCGACGGCCAACTACTACACTCTTTTAAGTCAGAAAAACAATAACGACAATGATCATATCATAATCGAAAGCACAATATACAACGACAAAAAACAAGCAATCAGGATACATGCGATGCTCGACTCAGGAGCAACGGAAGACTTCATAGACGAAGAAGTCTGCAAGAAATACCAGTTAAGGACCAAGAAAACGAAGAAAGAAAGGCAGATTTACCTCGCAGACGGAAAACCCAGCGATATTGGGCCAATTACCCATACAACGCAAGTACCTATCAACATTGGGAATCATAGAGAAGTGGCGACCTTCCAAGTGGCAAACCTGCAACACCATGAGATAATCCTAGGGATGCCATGGTTACGACAACACAACCCTACCATCAGTGGGGAAGAAGGAAAGGTTGCCTTTACCAGCGAACGATGTATGACATGGTGTCTCAACAGCTCGCCAGTAATATACGCAACACCAGAAGAAGAAGCCATCCATGAGAACCTAGACGCGAGGTTCAATCAAGTTCAACCAAGGAAGAATCCAAGGATCAAAGTCAAGAAGCTAAACCAAGAAGCAAAGATACCTACAAGAGGATCCGAGAGAGCAGCAGGACATAACCTGTATGCCAACGAAGAAGTCAAGATACCGGCCAACGGGCAGGTAATTATTCCAACAGGCATAACCATTGAGTTACCTCAAGGAACCTATGGGCATATAGCACCACGCAGCGGTCTCGCAGTCAAACACAGACTCACTACCAATGCTGGAGTAATAGACGCCGATTATACAGGTGAATTGAAGGTGGTCATGGTCAACCAGGACAACAAAGACTATATGGTGGAAAAAGGCGATAAGATCGCGCAATTGATTATCGAAAAAATCAATGAAGAGGAACTCCAAGAAGTGGAGAACCTGACCAAAACCACCAGAGGAACCAAAGGATTTGGCAGCACAGACCAGAAAAGGTCGACAACCGAAAAAGTACCAAGGATCGAGATCAACAGACTATCAGCGCAAGCCTTCGGGAAATTCTATCGCAAGGGATAAACGGCAGGAATTCTCAAATGGGATTATCAAAACCAAGAAACAAGCCTAGCAAAGATCAATATCAGTAGAGAGCTAGGCATAAGAGAAAAACTAGACCGATTGGTACCCAAGGAATACCACCAACATCTAGACTTGTTCCAAGAAAAGGAATCAACCAAGCTACATCCCCACAGGCCAGATGTCGATTTGGAAATCAATTTTGAGGAAGCTAGCAAAGGACTACCTCAGAAGAGAATATACCTGTTAGGAGAAACCGAACTTGAAGAACTAAGAAAATATATCCAACAGAACCTGGAAAGAGGATGGATTCAGCCATCCTACGCCAACGGAGGATCGCCCATCCTGTTTATCAATAAGAAAGATAGAAAACTAAGGTTATGCATTGATTACCGAGTACTTAATCACATAACAAAAAAGGATAGATATCCCCTACCTCTAATAGGAGAAGCATTGGATTGACTGGCATCAGCCAAATACTTTACCAAACTGGACATTCGGGATGCCTAGCACAATGTCAGAATAAAGAAAGGAGATGAATGGAAAACAACATTCGCGACGAAATATGGGACCTACCAATGCTTGGTTATGCCATTCGGGCTAACTAATGCACCTGCCTCGTTCCAATGATGGATCAACAAAGTACTCCACAAGTACCTGGATATAGGTTGCATCGTCTATTTGGACGATCTACTAATATACTTCAAAGATATGGAACAACACCAAAAGGACGTCAGCAACATAATGGCCGACATCAAAGAGTCAGGAATGAGGTGCAAACCCAGCAAATGCGAATTCCACAAGAAAGAAACCGAATACCTAGGATTCATCATCAATGGCGAAGGAGTCCAGATGGACCCAGTTAAATCCAAAGCCATATGGGAATGGGAATACCCCAAAAACAAAACAGATATCCAATGCTTTATGGGATTCTGCAACTTCTATCGAAGGTTTATAGAGGATTTCAGTCGAACGGCCAAACCGTTATATAACCTAACAAAAAAGGATGTCAAATGGAAGTGGGGCATCAAAGAAAGGGAAGCGTTCGACGAACTCAGAACCAAGATTACGAAAGGACCAATACTGGTACATTTCGACCCAACAAAGGAAACAATAATCGAGACAGACGCTTCGAAATACGTATGCTCAGGCATACTCTCTCAATGTCACGGCCACCCGGCCTGGTATGGGGACGGGACCTTGGGGCTTCGGTTGCGTTGATTGGTTGTGGTCTCTTTGGTCGCTTAGTAGGATTTCCTTTGTGTCATCATTGGGATCGGTTACCGCACAATGGAACCTGGTGGAACTTGATGGAAGGATCGCGGCTGCGCGCAATGTTAGGGGTTTTCCTTTGTATTAGTGATCACGGAGGATTTCTTATCTATATAAGGGGGTGTGCCCCATTATATTTTATGTTGTTTACGCAATCTGGTAATCTCCTTCGGACACCTGTACCTAGGAATTACACTCTCTTCTACTTCGCGTCCTCCTGAACCTCTGGACCCTGACCCTGAACCCCCTGATCTCCGAACCTCGTACAACATCGCTTCGGTTGTACTCCTGTACCTAGACCTTGCCTCGGAACTCTTGCCTGTCCCCGCTGTGGTGTGCCTTGGGCTACCCGACCCTCAGACCTTGTCCGTTACACTCAACAATGCAAGGATGGCAAATGAAGAGCAGTGGCTTTCCGATCCAAAATGATGACCCCAGCAGAATGCAACTACGACGTCCACAACAAAGAACTATTGGCGATAGTTCAAGCACTGAAGGAATGGAGAAGATACACGCAAAACAATCAGGCACCGGTCAAAATACTCACGGACCACAAAAACTTGGTACCCTTCATGACAACAAAGGAGCTGAATGGAAGGCAAATAAGGTGGATGGAGAAACTCAGCACCTACAACTTCAAGATCGAATACCGCCCCGGAAAAGAAGGAGGAAAGCCAGATGCCTTGACGAGACGATTAGCGGACAAACCAAAAGATCCGGAAGATGAGAGAATCAAACAGAAACAACAAATACTGTTACCAAAAGAAAAATATTTCCAATCAGAAGGGGAAGATAGCGGATACGAATCTCTAAATGAAATCAACACACGGACGACATTGGAAGAAGATATCAGGAGAGAAAGTTCGCAAGACACGGAAATCCAGGCCATTAAGAAAAAACTGGAACAAGGAATCAAGGAAGCCACGGGAGTAGCCTTAGGGTTGTGCCAATGGAAAGACGACTACCTGTGGTATGACGGGAAAATCTGGATACCAAACGAAGAAGAATTACGCACAGAAATCATATGACACTATCACAACTCTCCATATGCCGGGCATGGAGGGACCGCCAAAACTACCGAATTCATCAACCGAAGATATTACTGGCCCAAGATAAGAGAAGACATCAAACAATATGTCAAGAATTGCGACACATGCCAAAGAATCAAGGTGGTACAACACGCACCTTACGGATTACTCTAATCAAACGAGGCCCCAGAAAAACCATGGAAGTCTATATCATTTGACTTTATAACCGAATTACCCAAGTCAAACGATCATGACGCCATACTAGTGGTGGTAGATCGCCTGACCAATATGAGTCACTTCATACCGTGCAAAATGGATATGACGGCACGGCAGTTTGCAACCATATTTCTAAAGGAAATATACTGTCTACACGGACTACCCAAAGACATCATTAGCGACAGAGAATCACTATTTACTTCAGAAGTGTGGAAGGAAACAACGGAAAAACTAGGAATCGAACGACGAATGAGCACAGCCTTCCACCCCCAGACGGATGGACAAACGGAGAGAATCAACGGCATATGAGAACAATATCTCCGCACATACGTCAACTACCAACAAGATGATTGGTACGATTGGCTACCACTAGCCGAATTCTCCTACAACAATAGAAAACAAGAAACAATCAAGATGACTCCTTTCTTCGCAAATTATGGGACACATCCAGAATACGAAACTATAGGTCATATGCTCTAAGGAAAGATAACGGATAAAAAGGATATGAGTCAACTACACGACACATTGTGAAACGAAATGGTTGCGGCACAATTACGACAAAAGGAAAACTACGATTTCCACAGAAAACCCCATCAGCAAAAAAAAACACTGCATCTGATACGTGGGCGGCGCATCCTGATGCCAAGTTTTTTTTTTTTGCGTCCCCTGCATCCTGTGCGTCCTGATTCTGGTTGCAACGCCCCACTGCCTCCCGTGCATCCGGGCTTCCAGCCCTGACGCCCCCCTATGTCCCCTGCGTCCCATCACCACTCCCTCGCATGCTTACCTCCGGTACCCTCTGGCCCCTCGGTTGAATGTCTGGATCACGTCCCTACGTTGCTACTCCAAAACCGTCGCTCTGATCACAGCGCTCGCGGCCCTGCGTCTGCCTCACCACCTGACGCTCAGCCCCGGCCTCCATCCTCAGGATTCCTGCCTGGCGCCCCCCTTTGTCACCGCGACATCCAGACCACGTTTTACGGCAGCCAACCCTCCTTTCAAACCCCTACCATGAGCTCCCAGGGTCACCCCCTCCTGACGCTCTGCTCCTGGCTTCTTTCTCCGGATTCCCTCATGGCGTCGCGCGACAATGCTACAATCCGTCCAGTTCCTCCTGCCTGCTCTCGCCACTTCGGGATAACGTCAGACTTGAAACGCAACACTCGCTACACTCCCAATTATGCTCTGCTGTGTTGTCTGCTGGTGGCGATCCGTATGAGTGCCTCCCTACGTTGCCACGACGTTCATCTCAGCTGATAGACATCGGAGCCTGCCTCGCGTCCCCTATCCACGATATCGACGACCCCTCGTGGGCAAACATGTCAAGGTTCCTCAGAGCAGGTTTGCAGATCCTCCGGCGGACACTTGATTTCTAGCACTTTGTCTTAATCATATTCTATTATTTCTACGTACAGCTTGCTATCAAGAGACCTTTATCATTCTGTACCCATATTGCCTGTTTGTTGTCGGAGGATTCGCGTCTGGTGTTAGAAGTTCTGAGTGTCGCATAATCAATGCGTCTGCACGACGTTTGTCAATATATTTCATTAAACGTCCTTAAATCAATGCGACTGTTGACCAGCCATCGCCCATCTGCCTCCGGAACCAGGTGGGCTTGCCCAAGTATCGTGCCTATGTCTACTATGGTAAACCTTCTCGCATCGGGTCTAAGCTGAACGGTGACAAGATCGTGTAATTCTGATGGACGCCCAGAGTTAACTGCACTCAAAATCTGAACACAAGCGAGTCGATATATTGTCTTCCGGTGCCTACAATCTCGCAGTTTGAAGAGTGCCATGAGCTTTCCCGGAAGACGGCCATGGAGCGTACCATACATTTGCTCCCTGCCTGCCTGGACCCAAACCCAATCATTCCGACTATGTTAGGTGGCAGCCAATTCTAAGTCAGGCGAATTGTAACTGGGGCCAATTAAGTTTCTCGGAGAGTGGTCAAGAAAGCTTGTAACAAAAGTAGGTATCAAAGTATAACGAATATATTGATAAGATCTCTTCTCCATTCGCTGATAGTTCTGAAAGCTAAGGATTGTTTGTTTTTTTTTTTGTTTGACTCATTTTATTATTTGTTTATGGGACAAAAAGGCATATGGAGTGCTAGCTATGACGCCTAAAAAACCGCCCCCCCCCCGGACCAGGCCGAACGACAGAGCTAAAAAAACCCTCTGGGGTAGAAAAAACTACTCCCGCCCGAAATCCTTCCCGTAGACCACGAACCAATAACCCCCACTGCCAAGTGACAAAAGAAAGCTAGCTACCCGACAGTGAACCAAGAACATGCCTAACCCCAAGACCGAAACACCTAAAGGCAGAAACCCAAACCGAACCCACTGGAGGCCAATGGCCACAACTCAAATCCAACATAGGAACCCCTAGGCCATATGACGAGGGCCAGGAGGAGGGAGCCGAAGCCCAGGACGCGAAGGGTATAAGGGAAACCACCCCGAAGGCGGCGACCGAGAAGTGAGGAGAGGAGGTGTGTGGCAGGCGTGCCAGCGACCGTGTGTCCTCCGGGACGTTCGACGATTGAGGCAGTAAGGTGCCAGCTTGAGAGGAGGTGGTAGTAGGGTACCAGCCGATCCGACCGTGGAGAGGAGCCCTAAGCGAAGCAAGTGTTTTCCCGCGTCTCTCATGTAGTCCCTTGTTCTGGGAGAGATAGCGTCACTGTAGTGGAAGGGATCCCACCACTTGCCAGCCAAATAGGCCCCAAAGAGTAGAGGAGGGGTAGACCCAATTCCGTGAACGACAACTATCGGTAACCGCGTTCGTGTCTGACTAGGCAGCCTCTTACGGGGGCAAGAGAATGGAGAGATCGACCGTAGCCTGTAAGCTGTTCTCTCCTACTGCAACTGTAGTCCCAGCCGTCTGTTGAAGGTGGAAAAGGGGTTGCCGACCGTGCCAACGCCTAAGCGAGGCGGGGTAGGAAGAGGGGAAACATCATGAAGATGGGAGGCCTCAACCAAGGATAGAACCGAGGGAATCAAGAAATAAATCAGGACCCCAAGGGAGAGGGGAAGCGAGCCCACCTCCTGTAGCCGAGGCTAGATGGAGGGAGATGGGGGGGGGTGGTGGCGCTGGACGATGAAAGCCACGATAGAAATCATGGTGTTGAGTTTTCAATCGCCGGAGGTGTAGCGGAGACGGAGGATGGTCTGAAAGCTAAGGAGGCACCTCGATATTTATATTCCGCGTCTCGGTGGTCGCGGGCTACATCTATCTTATACCAAACAATGTACCATCTCTCATTTCCTACCCTTACTATTGTAACGGGCATCCATTTGACCTTGGTAAACTTTGCATCTTTGCTCAGACTACAGTCTCCATGCGTTGTCATGTTTCCGTGAGGGTGTTCGAAACCTCTCTGGCGAAAACGCATGATTCCTTCGTCTCAGAGGTTTAAGTACAAGTGAGTGGTCTCGCTTCGAGCCGACACGCTGTCCTCCTAACTCTTACTGGAGTGATCAGCTCCGTCGAGAGTCTTATCAAATGCCTCGTCGTTTTCACAACTTGACTGCATTGACTTCGAGGACTTTTCGCTACGATCGGACGAGTCAACGTCGTGGAAAAGTTCCTCACCCACAGATAGGACTCCGGTTGGCTCTACACTGTGCGAGCACTTGACTGGGCTTCGTGCCTCGTCCTTATGGGCACGTCCCGATGACTCATTGGACTGTTGGCGATTCTGTCCCAACACTTTCTGTCCATGTCCAAGGTGGTCAACCCCACTTAGCTCGTAGCTCCACGGTTACCCGTCCGATTGACTCCATTCCACTTTTCAGACACGGCCTGAGGGCCCCTCTTATATATCCTGTGAACAGCTTCCAGTCAGACGGACGGCGACGACGTATACGGTGTTATGAAGCATGCTTCGTTTTTACCGGTTTATACTGTCGGGACACCAAATTCCGGCGACACTATTACTGCGTGCAGGGCCAATGGCGGGGCCGGAGGGGGGTATTGGCTATGAAATCTTCGCGGTTTTCGGGAGGTCTGTGCGCGGGGAAGGTCTGTGTATTCATATGTGTAACAGATTAGCCTGGTTTCGAAAAAGCCGGGATCCCGTAGATCCTGCCCGGTGGATATCGTGAATAGCGGTTTGCTGAAAGGCGGGAACTGGGATTTCGAGTTGCTTTAGTAGTTCAACGGGAAGGAGTCGAAGTATAGCAGGATCGTCGGGGAGGCGACGCTCTGTGGGCAGCGTCTGGCGGCTATATCAGATCAATTCGGTACTCAAGTTTTCGCTGGTGATACTCAGGGCATTGCAAAATTCGACTAGACATGCAACATCACCACGGTGCCCCTTCAGGACTCAAAGACGGAACTCAGCCCCCGGGGCAGGTCCGGTACCGGTTTTGTTCAAAAGGTCAACAATGTCTGCGGGAATATCAGCTCCTTGGCGTCTTAGTGAATCTAGGTTCAAAAGCCTCATTCGGATCGCGTGTTGTCGGCTATAGCTGCTCAGAATCTGCCTGGAGGCATCATTTTTATTGGATCATCACCATCCGCCCTTAATCTGATCCTTATGCGCCAGCTCCCTAAATTCAGTTGAATACATGGGAATATTTCTAAACTGGTATATGTGATCACAGAAGTGAGATAGCAGATACATCTTGATGAAGTTGAAATGACATTTTGACTGAATCAATTCCATTCGTTGGTCGTCCTCCTGCCCGGGATGCTGCTCGCGTATTTTCCGTACCTTCGACCTGGGGTGAGATTCATTCAACTGGGCTTGCTGATGCTGTATCCCCCGGACCTGATTCTTCAGTTCGGCTCCTGTCTGTTTCGACATTCGAAATTCTAAGAAGATATCCTTCGTGGGGTGAAACCTGTCGAGATATTGTTCCATATAACCTATAGTCTCTGCTGTATGACTTTTATATTGCGCCATCAAACTGAAATCCAGTAATGACCCGACACAAGCAAGCGCACGTTTGAAAGGTACCTGTAGCGCACCGTCCGGCAGTCTCAACCCCACAGCTAAAACTGCTAAAAGACATTGGGCCAAATTCTTCATCTCTTTCCCTTGCCACTGCGTAACCTCACGGTAAGCTTTTTTGGGAACAAAGAACTCGAGGTACGGTGGCAAAGACTTCCAAGCATTATCAAATGCTTGTAGTCGGCCACGTTTCTTGAGAAATCCTTGAATCCAATCCATCATGTGCTCAAACAGTCCCAGGTAAATTGTATAAAGGAGATCGGGCTGGTGCAAGTCAGGCGCAGACACCCGTCCGAGCCCGGGGAAAACATTCTGCCCGATCTTGACACCCAGAGCGTCGAGTGTGGGGTGGGTCACGTTGGAATCTCACATCTCCGACTCGTCACGAAGTTACTGCTCGAGTTCCTCGTATGTCACATAATCTCGGGCCTGATATGCCGTGTTCGCATTGACACCTAGCTGGTGTCGACGAACCTCACATTTAGGACAGGCGTTGGATTTTATTCCATGAAGGGCGACGTTTGCCATATGGTCCGCAATCCACGCAGCCAATATCCGGAAGCACCTCCGGACGTTCCCATCCGCACAGTCAATTGGGATGCCATCGCGCGTAGCATCTTGCAAGGGCTTAAATAAGAGTTCGAATATGCCTTTAAGGGTGTCGGCATTGATTTCTCTCTGGGATCTGTATGCTGAAGCCGACTGGGGCAACTTAGGAGGGACTGGGAGGAGCGCAAGAAGGAGGATAGCCATAGATCCGGGCATGTTACGCCTAGTCGACGCAAGATTTTCTATCGTAACGTACACCGGCCAGGCCTTCATGTCACCCACGAAGTTGGTGAGATGGGTCTGATCGGACATCCCGATAATTGGAACAACTGTGGCGCCGTGTAGAAGGGTTTCCTGTCATAGGTTAGCCAGATCTTTAGTCAAAAGGTGATAAGAAATTGGTATAGTACTTGAACTTCCCACCACCAGTCTGCGGTATGCATTTCAGTATATACTCTGTGTCCATTGTGATCGTATTCACGTTGCGGTGCGTAAATAAGATCTTCTCTATAGGTCATCTGACGAAGAAGATATCGGACACAGTCTAGAAGGTTACGGTGGAAGAAAGGTAACGTTCTCATGCCATCATCCACTTTCCCTTCGTACCATCACAGATACGGCCCGTATGGATCCAGTATACGGAGGTGGTTCTTGAGTGTATGCATTGAACGGTAGCCGACGGGTGCCGAATTACCAAGGCCACTTGAAAAGAACTCATTAATACGCGACTTGGGGACTTTGCTGTAAATAAACCAAGATGCAAGTTTGAAATCGTGCGCGCACGCGAATGGAGCCCATGGGTCCTTCGCTAGATTGTGGTTGTCTCGTTCAAATCCCTTCACCTGTCTAATGGATTCCCCAGTGCCAGGAAAAATAACCAGTTCGCTGGGCGCTGAGGACGCGTCGAACACACTGCGTGATTCCATACAGGACTCCTCTATAACCTCCAGATTCAACGAGTCAGATAAGTAATCCATAGGATCACCCTCTGACTCATAGTCAGAATCCGTCTGATCCATCTGGTGGAAAGCGTCATGGCAGTGTAATGGGTCAGATTCACTCTGGCAAAAAGGACCGTCCGAGGTGGTCGGCCGTGTAGTCAACACGAGAAGAATGGGTAGATTGGCATGGGTGCTGCACAGGTGTTTCTGGTAAGGGCCTGCCCAGGCGTATTTGCGGCGACAATAAGAACATTCGACAGGCATTACGGGAGCGAGTGCTGTTGAATTTTTGAAGTGCAACGCAAGTATTCAGACGTGAGCAGAATGCTCAAGTTTTGTTGGGTGGTTCGGGGGAGCTAGGTCGCGGCGTCCCCCAAAGGGAGCGATAGTTGAAGTGGTTTAGCGCATGCCCAGCGTATCTCACTAGCACATGGGTTCAAGTTTGTTTTTATGTATCCAGTTCCGTTAGTACTAATGATTTGTTTCCAATTTCGGAGAGTCGCTGGACATACTAAGTTTACAATCTTGAAAGAGAGGCTGGGTCTGACGTCGGCATCGTGCGAAGTTTCCATTGCTATATTGATCATGTTGAAAATTGTTCCCGATGACTAGGATGTCAGGAACCCCGATGTATAGATAGAGGATCAAGAATACAGGAGTGTGGTACCAGAAAGACTTTCCACAAGGTACACTATCTACAACGCCCATCATGTCCATACCCCGAAAAGTTCAGACGAAGACGAAATGGCTCAAAACAATAACGTAAAATACGTCTATATGGTGAATGTGGCTAAGGGAAAGAAAGCTCCAGCCGGACCTACACAGGCCTACCAGCTTCCTGCTCTAGTTCTCGCTGGTGCAATTTCAGCTCAGCGCCCTGGGAATCGCGAAATCTCGGAATATAAGGCATCTCTTAACTGCACGCCCAATGCGAATGGCAGAATGCAGTACGGCGCGCGGCGGAAAACCGTCAAAGATCAGATGTCAGCCAGGCACTTTGCGAACATTCTTACTTTCCCAAATGCTGATTTTCGTAACATCTTCGATGGCATGAGGAGGCTGCGCCTAGCCTGCGATTGCCTTGTAACCGCGCAGGCGAATAATGACATACCTAGGATTCGGGAGATCGATGAGGCGATTATTCAACTTGTTAGGGACTCAGGAAAGACGTTCACAACTACTCCTCTGAGCAAAGGTGGGGGTCCCGAGCCTCTAGCCGGTCCGGTAATTGTTCCAGGGCATATTATTGTTAATGCAATCTTACTGCCTCCCGGGGCCCCTGCGTATTGGGATCCTGTGTTGCCTGCGCCCGATGCGGATCCAGCTCCGCAGGGGGGGGGGCGAATGCACCTCAGGTTTCGACGCCTAAAGGACGCCCAGATGAAGACAATGACCCGAATCCGAGCCAGGCTGGTGATGATGGCCAGGCCACGGACCCCGGTAGCAACAATGGCGAGAATCAGGGTCCGGTGGACGATGATCACGACCCCCATGCCGTAGACGCAGGTGCTGGCATAGGTTAGAATCTCGCCCCTGCTGCCGTGGATGGTCTGAATGAGGGCCCAGCCGCCAACGATGGCCAGGACCAAAGAGAGGCTGCTGAGAGTGGTCGGAATCCCCGCCCGGGAGAAGAGGATCGTGAGACTGCAGCCCAGGCTCGTGGTGTTGGACAGGTCCAACCAGCACGTCCTGCCAACGCGGTTTCATCTTACAACTTGCAAACCAGTTAGCTCATTTCTAAAGATTCATGTATACTGTTGTTTGCACTTACTGACTGCGAAAACCTAGATTGGAGCGCGCTGCTTGGGCAGCCTCATGCGGTACGTATTGTTTGGGTCCGGCCATCAAGACGTGGTCAGGGTATGCATGGGAACGAAAGGAGTGAAGCGCAAGCCACTCCAAACTACCTCTCTCTTTTCTGGCGTCCTCCCCACATCTATGGAACCAAATTTGGAGAGTTAGATTCCTATGATATCCAAGGATTGTGTGCGATGATTATGAGACGGGTGCCTCAGCGACGGTTTCGCTATATCCTTGGCGCAACTGGTGTAGGGCGCAGGAAGCTAGGAGCGTTTCTGAGGGAACCGCTATCTTCAGTGGACGTTGTCTTCATCAACAATGATGAAACGGTGCGTGCCTGGCTGCTATCAAATCCAGTTCTGGAGGACCCTCTAGATCTATTAGTATATTGTTATCGTGACGCAGGCGACGCGAGATCCCAAATAACACCATTGAGGGGGGAAACTTACCTTCCCGAAAATGCGGCATTCAACTGGGGCAGGGACGGAGGGGCACACATTGGTCAGATGCATTTCAGGAACCCCCGAAGGGATGCCGGAGCGGAAGAACATCGCGGTAATGACCCGGTAAAGGTGCCCAATCAGGACATCTCACCAGGAGTCCGGCAGTTGGGATTTAGTTCAGATGTCGAGAGATCAGGCTATGAGCGCAGCAGTGAAACCGTGCAAAATGCAGACCCAGATCCCGAATCAAACTCACAAGATCTCGCACAATCCTTCAATAAACGTCTCCAGTTGCAACTCAAAAGATCGAGTCTCGTGAATAGAGAACGATCGCCGGGTTTTCTGCCTCCTCCACTAGCTGACAAAAACAAACGGGAACCAGGCGCTTCGGTTGACGTCGAGAACCTGGAGTTGCCGAAGACGAAAAAGCTCCGCTTGTAGTGATAGGATGCAATAGTGGTAACTCCAGGTGCACACTGACCCATGGTGTCGCGTGGGTTAGGGTTTGAACTCATCGTGACGTCGCAGCCCGCATCTACGAGTACTTGAATAGAGGACGTCTTAGCTCATGTTGCGGCTTAAAAGGTTAATTTAGTGTCTTCATGATGATAAGGGTCCGAGTCAATTTAGCTAGTCTACCATCATTTCATTTAGAGGAATTCGCATGAATTTAGATAAAGTGTATGTTAAGAGAAAAAACTGTCTGACGTAGGTGGACGTCTTAGTGAGGCCTGCGTATACACTCATGTGTGCGCTTTGACTTACGGGAGTGATGACGACGGGGAGAGACGGTGGGGTTATAAGAACCTCTTCCACCCCAGGCTTCTTCCCTCGTTTCCTCTCACCTCTACACCATGCTCAAGCTTCCTTATTCGCCCGTCGACACACCACCCTCTGCTGTCCTACCTAACCTCCCCCATCCGGACCATATCCCCTACACATCAAGGGTGTTTTTTTCGTTTTCAGCCCCTCATGCCCAGCGTCAATTGTCCAGCTTTTTTTTGTTCTTTGCTCCAAACAGACAAACCTCTCCCGTGTCCCCTCCCCTGGCATTCGAAAATGCCACCCAAAACTGCGCAAACTGCCATTGGGCGGGGGAAGTATGTATCTCCTATCAAACTAGTTATATCCGACCAATATTGATCTCTCTATGTTTGTCAGACGTCCAGCGAGTCAACCAGAATACGCCAAGGGATCAGCCAAATGGAGAAAAGCTCTCCCCCGGCCTGCTGCCATCGCTGGTACGAGTCGTGCGGGACCCCACAAAAAAATGGAATTCGAACCGGACGTTGAAGATTCAAAGTAAGCAAAAGAACTCCGATACACGTACTGGGAGACTAGAAACTCACATGTCTTAACTAGGGGACGCTATGGGGACATTTCGTATGCAAAATGTTGGTGTGGCTTCACCCACTCCCGCCGCCTGACCAAGCTGTACAAGTCCTGGCGGAAGCATATAAAAGACTACATCACGACTGGGGTTGGGACCCGACGAGCCTGAGCGAGGCCCAGCTGGACTCGGTGACTTCTTTCGCCCACTCACTTCCCCCCGTGGCCGGCTGCATCAATGACATTGAGGCCAGGTAGTGCCCTGACGGCATTGCGGAACTCGTTCATCAGATGAAGATCTTGGTCAAGGACACGGCCAAGACACTTCAGACGACGAAAGAGCGTCGCAACGCGGGGGATGATGGTGGTGGCGACGTCATTGGACGTATGAGTAAGTATTATGCGCTATGTGTCTTGAACTATTACAGTACTAACAAATATTCTTAGTGGCCAAACCCGATTGGTCCTCTCCTTACTGCCCACGGGCAGTAAGGATCCACATCGTTCGCCGAACGGGTGCTGCCCCTAGCGAGCATCCGTTCTTGGACCTCTCGTGGCACTCTCCTGACGGCGATCAGGGAGTGGCATGGGGGGTCCTAGAATCTCCGGGCATAGTGGAAGTGCTCCGGATGATCAAGGCGCAACGTGTGAAGAAGAAGGTTGGGTACCCCAGGTACCTGATCGGTGCGACAGGTCAGGGCGCCCAGTCAGTGCGCCAGGAACCCCGAAATCCTGTCTCTCTCTCAGACCTCATCTTCTTACATGGAGATGAGGACATCCGTGTTGGTTGCTTGCGAACTAGCAGGACGGCAAAGAACCCCTTGACCTCATGGTCCTGGAGTCACGTCAGGGAGAGGGAGAGGAGGAGGGCGACCAGACGCCTGAGCCAGCTGGTGGCCGATATCCCTTTTTTGACAGAAATGTCTGGGATCGCTATCCCCTGGCTCAAGGTACCTGGGGGGCCATGCAAGAGGAGGAGGCCGATAGCGAAGATGAGAGGCCGGAGGACGAGAATGAGGACGAGGATATGATGCCACCGGGCATAAGAGACGCGGTCGTTGTCTTTGACCGGACTGTGGTATGATTTAAAATTTGACGTACTTGCAGATATGAACACTATGGCTAATTACAAACACAGGATGCAGAAAGCGGTGCTAGTTAATCTCGGACAGCAGCACCCTCCGGGAGCCGGTGTTCCCCCTCATCAGGTGCACGGTCGGTCGGCCCTACTGTAGCGAAAATTCCGCAACTGAACAAGGATGCCACTGCCCCCCGCGCCCCTCCCCCCCGTGAACCTGCATCCTGGCACCGTCACCCCACCCCAATGCCAGAACAAACCCCTCCCCCACCAGAACCTGTATCCCGGCACCGTGACCTCTCCCCACTACGAGAACCAAAACCTCCGCCACTGGAACCTGTGTCCCGGGGCCGTCGCCCCCTCCGGCCGCGAGAACAAACCCCTC
>LN891264.1:54964-89576 GCA_900010015.1 Tuber aestivum
ATCGGGCCTTCTCAAGCCCGACACGCCCTCTTCCTCGCTGCTCAGCACATCGCACTGCTGCCGAATAACCGTTATTTGGTGCCGGGGTTTTTTCTTTCCTTTGCTATTTTTTCGCCCGCGTTCATTTTCTTCTTGTTTTGTCCTTGTTTTCGCTCCGTTGCTTCGTTTCGTTTTCCGCCTGTGTGGTTTTCTCTCTCTCTCTCTTGGGCGTCTAGTTCTTTGGTTCCTTTTGCAGGGGTTTCTCTTACCCCTTTGGGCGTCTTAATCTCCTCTTATCTTTTCCTGGCATTTCTCATGCGCGCTTTAGCGTCCTGTTACCCCGTTTCTTTTTCTTAGGTTTTTCTATCTTGCTTGGGTGCTGTACACTAGATTTCTTCCTTCGCTACCACTTGGGCATCTTGTATTCTTAGACTTTCCTTCCCCAGTTGTCCATCGTCCTCTGGTTGTCTGTCACTTGGCGTCTGTCGCCCCAGCAGCGCCCAATTCTTGGAGGAAAAGCTGGCAGAGTGGTACCAGCGCAGAGAAAGGACGCCGTCTGGAAAACGCCGTCCCCCCTGGCCCCGAAGGGCAGCATCTGGCGTTCTCAAGCCCAAAGCGCCCTGGGCACCACCGTTCGCCCCGCCGTCTGCCCCGTCGTGGTGCCCGGATAATCAATATGAGGGGCCCCAAGGGGTAGCATCGAGCCTTCTCGAGCCCGAAGCACCCCGGGTCTGGCTGCTTGGTACTACGCACGGCCGCCGGATGATCCGTACTTTGAGCGGTACTTTATTTCTTTTTTCCCCAAGTTTTTACTCCTAGATGCCCTTTGTCTTTGTTCTTTCCTCTGCCGGGGTTCTGGTCTCCTTCCCTGCCCGGACGTCTTGACCGTCTCCGGTTTGCAGGCGTTTCTCTTGCCCTTTGTTTTTTTCTCTTATTTCTTACCCATTTGGGCATTTGGTTTTCCAGTTATCTTTTCTTGGGTTTTCTCGTACGCGATTTAGTGTCTCGTAGCTTAGTTTCTCTCTCTTAGTTTTTTCTATCTCACTAGAGCGCTACCTGCTGGATTCCTTCTTAGCTGCCGCTTGGGCGTCTTGCTTTTATTAGGCTTACATTCCTTGCTTTTTCGCCGCCTCCTCGTTGTCTGTCTGTCACCTGGCATGGGGAATCCCCCTTACTTCAGCCTCTCGTGGTATACCACATGTTTTTGCAGGATCAGGCGTAATGGGCGGACGTGTATTCCTAGAATTTTTTTTTTCCAAGGTGGGCCGCCTGGGTTTTCAATCCCCTTGAGTCAATATATAGCAGTCTTCAAGTTAGTCACTATACTAGCACACTCTGAACCATTTCTTCACTCGGCAACCTCCGCGTACCAAGTCCGTACCTGGCTAGGCGTCCTGTGTGTCTCGCAAACTATTGCACGATTGTTGAGTACCAACCCTGTATGTCCGACGTTCAGCTGCGTCGACTCCAGGTCGTCCAGGGAAGACGTTCGCTTCTGCTAATCCCATTTAGGCGCAGACTATATCTAGTGCGAAGGTATATCGGTAAACCCTACTCATTATCGCTAGATTTTGGACGCCACTCTCCTCTGCCGTGTCCTTTCATTTCCTCTTTTATTTGCACTAGACTTCACGCCCTATGATAGCTGGAGACATTGGCGTTTGATCCTGGACATTACATTGAACATTGGGAAATCAGGTTTTTCGTATTCGAACCCCGGAGATCAATACCGAGTGATACTTGATGAATCTGGATGTACCCCTAGCTCTAGTGTATAAGACCTGCCACATCCTAACGAACATAAGAAACCTACACAATTTCCAGATTTTATCGCAGATATACTATTTACACTTCTCTAACCACTGCTTTCTCTCTCTCCTATCTGTGTAACTTTTCCATCATGCCAATGGAGCAACGATTCCGCCTCGACAGTCAACCCAACCCCCGTGTTGGTAATATGTATGGATGTAAACGCGATGCCAGACCTGGCCCCATGGAACCTGGGGGAACGGGATCCAAATCTCAACAAAACAATTTGCACAGCTCCCAGAGCGCGCGTACGAATGACCAGACATCACTTCTGCCTTTTTCTCCCCTGCAAACAACAAGCCAACTAACGAGACCACTGAAGCGCTCGCGTAAAAGCACAATGCAGGCAGCTGTGCGTCCCGACCCCGAAACTGACGCCGAATACCAAGTGTATGTGGAAGCTGTACATATATCGGAGGATAGCAGTGATGAGTACCGAATCTCCCCGCGCTCCTCAGTATCAGAATCAGAAATCGACACTGATGCGGAAGACATTAATCTCAGTGATGGGGGAGCAACACCACACCGTCACGGGTCACAGACAGCGAACAGAGAGGATACCAACCGAGGGAAAACAGTTCGGATTTCGACTACTGCCGGATCACAGCGATCCGGCCCTTCTCTGCCGATGCCCACTGTCCCTGCCCGCATCATTCGCGGTAGAGCCTCCACTCCTGGTGTTCCGACGTCAAGCTCAGCAAGGAATTCGTCTCCACCGGGTCGCTCGAATATGCTTTCCTCGGATATCAGAAGCTCTAGCCTGGTAGATTATCTAGATGTAGCCCGACGCGACGTTAACTGGCACGGAAGTAGCAGCCGGAAGAATAATGTTACAGGACCTGAAAGTTCTATATTACGGCTAGCCAGGGATCTGATTCTCCAATACACTCTTTTTGATGACCCACTACCTAACGTACTTGTTCTGACGGCCAAAGTGTACAGCGTTTGGGAGGATGTGTTGAATATGAGTGAGGGTTGCGGACGTATTGAACCATCCGAGGATAGCATAACAATAGTAAGTGATCCCAGCCAGACATCTGGACACATGGCAAATTATAATGACCTTGATAGATACGCCAAAAGCACTCAGACGTACGGTCACAATTCGTTTATCATGTGAAGCATCACATAGTAAAGTTATATGAACTGCCACTGCCAGAAGGTGCAGCAGCCATCGTACGTAGAGTTGATTATCTTCTGGAAGGAGACCGGTTCATGTGTGACCCGAAAGGGTATGAGGTTTGTTACCACGACGACTAGCAATGGCTATTGGGTAATACAACTAACTATGTATGAATTTGGACAGCGTTTGATCCTGGGATTCCTTGCTCCCCAGATCCCCGAGGCCATATATGGCAAGTACTTTGCCGGAAAGAAAATGCAAGGCAGGATAGATCCTGAGTTCCTATCTAGAATCAACGGAACTATGATCTGCCTGACTTGCGCTATACTATGCCACACTCTCCGGGCATGGCAAACGGGTAAGTACGAAGAGCCGAAGGACTTCAACCCTGATATTGTTATGAGTAACAATCTCAGAACATTCTAGTAGGCCATAGTGAAGGAGTCTGACTAACCCGTCACCCACTTAAGACCTCTTGGCACGCCAGAGGCAAACATGGCAGAGATTTCCCACGCAGATCCAGGAGCTGGTGGTCCAAAACATCTGCCAAGTCATCACCGAAAAGCTCCAGCAATAATATGGGATTCAGAATGATCCAGTAGAAGGGTATGATGATGACGTTGACGCTGTAAGCGTGGAGCTCGAGCGCAGGAAATCCAACCAGGCTCCAAGTCAATCTTCGCGGGGTAGACCGACAATGACCGACTACCCTCTAGAGGCCTATTTGGGGCGCCAGAGCAGGCGGGAACAGTCGCCCCATCCCGATGTTGCTTCCGATTTTAGCCAGACGGCCATTGGACGGTCTCTTGGCTTTCATGATTTTGAACAGGATAGTCTAGACGATACACCGGAACACACAGGACGTCCGACGTCGGGGAGCGTGGGCAGTCCATGTATTTCATCGCACGTCTCGCTTAGTCTGGATGATTCACAGTTGGGGCAGGTGATGGCTATAGAAGGACAGCAGGAAGGGAATTTTGATTGAGAGAGAGGAGGCAACTGGTCGGTGGGACCGGGATCGAGGGTGGGCTCGACGGGGCGCATATGGGTATCGGCGATGCCGGTGGGATCGCAAGCTTCAATAGCGCCTAGTGTACTCGATAGATTAAAATGGTGGGCCAATATGACGCCGTACGATAGTAAATAGAGTATATGCAGCACATATCGAGACCAAATTGTAATCGGATGTGGTTACCGAAAGTCCCAGAACATATGGATTACGTTCCAATTACGGCGAGAAAATCCCGACGACGTCAATTGAAAGTGTGAAATCAGGATGGAAGAGGTGGGTAATATAGTACTCGGGGCACACGGGAGTAGTTCTTCGAAGTCATGAGACACAGGAGCAGGGACAGGAACTTAGGAGGAGGAGAGCGGACGAGACATGCGGTGGGAGGCAAGCAATATAGATTAAGTTATTCAAACAGAACTGGCTTTACGTGGACAGGATTGGAACGTGGGGGGGGGGGTTGATGGGCGTCACGGCGAGAGGCAGAAGCAGCAGAGATTCTCCGGACGCAAAGCAGGCGTGGCCCGATGGCCGGGACGCTGGGCAGGAGGTCCAGAGGTGTCCGGGCGGCGGCCGGGAGTAGTAAGGGCGTCAGGACACCATGCCGGAGTAGCAGGGGCCTTGGGACGCTAAGGGGGAAAGGGCATGGATTGTCAGGACGCCCAGAACCGAGCTAGCAAGGGTCACAATGCAGGGGGGTTGGAGTGCCACGCGTCTGGTGAGCGTCAGGATGCAGGAGGGTGTGGATGCAAACGTCAGGACGCAAGAACGGATTCAGCTGACGTCCTGATTACCAGTTTGCCTCTGACGCACAGGACGCACAGGATGCAAGAGTAAATTTTTGCTGATGCCGATCCAAACCTAAAAACAGGAAATATGGTTTGGTTGATACCACGCAACATCCAAACCACACGACCAACGAAAAAACTGGATTACATGAAAATAGGACCATTCAAGATATTGGCAAAAATAGGAAGTCGAGCTTATAAGCTCGACCTTCCGCCGTCAATGAAAATATACAAGACCTTCCACATCAGCCTCCTCGAACTCGATCAAAACAATCCTCTACCATATCAAGAAAAACCCCCACCACCGCCTATTGAAATAGACGGTGAATCGGAATACGAACTCGAAGAAATAATCGACTCACAATTACACTACGGTCGCTTGCAATACCGAGCGAAGTGGACTGGATACTCCCCAGAACACCATAAGACTTGGTACCCAGCCGAGAACTTCGATCACAAGCAAAATGCAGTCAACCAATTTCATCAACAATACTCCAGCAAGCTGTCAAGCAACGGTAGAAGACGCATCCGAATGCGAATTTCTGGCCCCGCCACTAGACCGCACAGACTCCTACCAGTGGGAATATCCCAAACGAAGAGGTGCGACGATGATGCCGTCAACCCTACAACACTCACCAGAACGCGACGCGTTCAAACCCATCACGCCAACCTGCCCGGGATACCACACCCCAAGCCCCGAACAGACAAAGAACGAGATGGAATACAACCCCGAGGACTGGATAAGTCTGAAAGACCTACCGATACACGAGACTCCCACTATCCAAAGGGAACACGCGAACCTGTCATGGACAGGTTACTACGACGATGGGTGCCAAGTGCACCAAGGCGTGAAAGAAGGCTCAGCATACTGGCCTCAAGAGAAGAACCGCCGGCCACCCAAGACTTCACCTCTGGGATCACCAACGGGATCTCCGACACCGACGAAATCCCCCATGCCAGAGCCAGTGGATCTGGTACAACACATCGAACCAACTCCGAGGACAGAATCGAGGAGGAGGGGGGCGAAAAAACAAAAAGGATGGACGAGACCCAGGAAATCGAAGCAGGTTTCCTGGCAAGAAGAGATGGAAGAAGAGATGGAACACGAGACCTCGAAGGAGTTCAAAATGAAGTAGTTAGCCGAGAAAACCGAAACCAGCAGGTTGCTGGAATATCAGGCGGAAAAGGTAGAGGAGCTCAAGAAGGAGCTGGAGAGGACGACGTGGAGCAAGAACAATTTGACCAAAGAGTTGCAGGGAGAGAGAAATATGAGAAAGGCTCTCCAGAACGACTGGAGGAGAGAAGAGAAGAAAGCAAGAAAAACTTTGGCTAGGGTTGTCAGAGTGAACACAGGAGCGAATAGGTACTATCCGCTACCCGAAGGAAGAAGATGGGGGATAGAAGACTGAAGCCTGATGGGACTCGGGCTGAGGGAGAGGGGAGCTAATGTCACAAATGGTGAATAAGCAAGGCAGATTTCACATAGCTCGGATTTCCGAGTTATAGGTATGTTGGAATTTCACATGACGCACACTAGTAGTGCGCCATAGGTTATTATGTTTACCTCTTCGTGACTCACAGTTGTGAGTCACACGATGTTATGATTTTCGCACATGACTCATACTTATGAGTCATGGGTTTCACACAGGTGACGCAAGTTGCGCACCTGATTGGGTTATTATGTTTTGATTGGTTTAGGCATGTTGCGCAGCGACTCATAGGAGTCATCTGATGGATTTCATATGACTCACGGTTATGAGTCACAGGGTTCGCGTGACGCGAGGTGTGAGTCACACCAGGTGAAGAGCGACTATATAAAGGGTCACTAGGACCCTGAGTATGAGCTCTTCATATGTTCTTCTTGTTTATTTCCTACGTTTAACTTATTATCAATAAAACCTACCTTTACCCTCTTTAAGATTTATCTTAAGCAACCCGAGAATTGTCTTTCCTCTCAAGCGAGAAAACTATTTCTCCTCCCACATCAAACGACTAAGTCCTGAGTGAGGACTAAGAAGAAAAGTAAGAAGATAGGCGCGAACTAGATAGTAGTCATAGGACTGGACTATCTGGATGGTATAGGGATAAGCCTGAGAACTATCATCTTACATCAAGAGAAGTATCGTTACCTGTCGCTCGGTCCTACTTGGTAGAATTCTTAACAATATCTAATGTTCTCCTGCAAGTACTCAAATTATAAATCATAATTATTTTTTGGTAATCAGGAGCATTGTATCTGATACCTGACTCCTGAACACTACTTAATTGTTTCTGTAACCAAGATTTTCAATTGATAGAAGGTAGTGATATGTTGTTTTAGTATTTGTTAAACTATCAGGTTTACTGAGAGGTTCAAGTATGGTCACTTTGCTACATTTACTCAAGAATAATGTACCAAGCTCCAATAGAGCTAGGAAGCTAACTTGAGTTATAATATTGACTGCATAGATGTTGTACCCTTAGAATTTAGAAATTTTCCAATTACTAAAACAAAAACTAGAAATAGTTGAAGATATTTTATTATAAATATATCATATAGCTCAGAAATAGCAGTGCTTAAGATACAATAGTTGTAACTAAGATATATTAAGCAGGAGTCATATCTTCATGAGGATATAATTAATATATACCTACAATAAAATGTTTTTCATGATTTTAAGTATATTAAGAGTTTAAAGCCTTTGAGCAGTGATGTATCAGAATAAAGACTACCAGAAAGTAAGAAGAAAGGCAATTCTGCATATTATAACCTTTGCAAGATTTGTAGAACTTGATTTCTAAGACTCAATAAGTAGAAAACACACTAATTAGAAAAGAACAGAACATTTAGATAGTATTAGAAATTTCTATTCAATCTATATAGCAGTAAAGTAAACAGGATATACCAGGCAATCTATATTTAAAGATATGAGCCAATAGAGCTACAAGATATATATATACTTCTTAATAAATAGCAAGAAATTGAAGTTACATATTTTCAAATACTATACTATTTTCAAACCTATAGCTTGAACTGAAAAGAGTGCAGATCCAATTTTTCTCACTTGGGATCTAGGAAATACCTATCTCTACTTGTACCTTGGCAAAAAGAACTGCTAGAATTCTGCTTTTAGTTCTTGTTCTCTATCATATAATAAATAAATCATGAAATATCACTGATGGGCCTCTCTAGTGGAGATTGTTTGACTAGGATTTTTTATTTTATAAATGTACAAACTGAGCTAATTTCACTAAGTCTTTCAAAAATAAACATGTTTGAACTAGTTGTGGAGTGGTGGTTGTCAATTTTCTTGCCTTTAAAGCTATAATGAGGGTGACCTATAACTAGGTGGTGACCCATAACACCCCCAAATACGTTATAATGAGCCTCACACCAGTTTCGCGTCCAGGACATGCCTGATACGCGCGCCTCGCCCAACCAGAGCACAGACTCCTAGTACTATGAAGCCGTTGCACCGGCCAGTGAGAATTATATCGCTTGTTCTTTTGAGCAAATACTGAAGTTTCTTACTACCCACGTAACGGACTAAACATCTAGAATGGCCCATTGAATAAAGGTGCTTTATTGTTATCAGCAATCACGGCTGGTAATTTGTTAACGGGCGTTGCAGTATATCAAAGGTTTCCCGTATTACCAGCACAGGTGCTGTCTATGGTTCCTTCATTTGTTGATTGTGATTGCTCGTTTGTCATTTGCTATTTGTCCGTGGGTTTTACTTGGAGTGAGGGAGGGTCATACTGCTTTGGGAAAATTCGGTGTTTCATTCCATCATATGGACAATTGAATTGGTTTTGGGGGCGATTGGTTTGTAATGATGCGAGTAATCTAGAAAATTCCGTCGGAACTCACATCAGCCATTCGGGAGGTTGAAACTGCTAGAGTGATTAATGAATGGTGAGACTACTTCTAATGGTTTCGTATTTAAAGGGCGATGTTTTACTAGAATCCCTTGGGAGGAGCAAGTCGCATTCATTCAAATTTGGGAAGTCCTTGTTCTGCACCCGCGAGGCGCTCTAATTTTATCTCCCCCATCGATCTCTCAAGGATAGGGTTTCTTTAATGCACCGAGTGCTCCAGGTCACGTGCCCCTTGGCATTCGCTATTCGAGTCCTGGTATTGTGTTTTTATTTTCGTGGAAGGTACAGTGTGATCACTCTATCGGCACGTAGGATTCATGGAAAATTAGCTGTGGGTGATTCACGCTGGTTCAGTTACAGCTGCAGTTGCATCTTTGGGGTATAATCACCTCACAGACATATACTATCGGTACTGTACTGTATCCTTGGAAGAACGGTCAATGCCTTACCTGCGCGGGCACATGCGGGCGCTATGATACGGAAATACTACCTATAAGAAAATTAGATAGGCTTAGCGTAGCGGTATACAAACTTGAATGGAGTTTATTATCCGTTGTATCAGATGAACTGACGTTGCCGGATCGGCATTGCCCCTCGGCTCAGTAATTTAATTAACTATTAGCGTTGAATGCAACCAGAGCTGGCTCACCGGGTTCCCGAGGAATTTTCCAAGTATTCATGGCCGGGGCAAGGCACGAAAGGTAAAGTTTCGAGAGGATTCTCCGTTCACGCCTGCCCTCGCCATTCGACCCAAGTCTACAGTCAGTTACTTTCTAGAAAGCTTATGCCCTGCATGCCCACCGGAGGTTGTTTCACGGATCCCACATCACTATTACTGCTTTCTTTGCCGTCTCTTGTCCTTCCTAGAAGCCGTGTTGCATATCATCCCTTGGTGCCCGGGCTTGTTGGGTGCATAGTCACGGGGGAACCGGAAAAACGCTTGTGTAGTACTGTGCCCCTGGTTTCCAAGGAATTGAGCCTATTTAGCTGTCGGAAGTCTAGTTTCAGAAATGGTTAGCACATCGGATGAATTCTTGGAATTGTTCTCTATCGAGACGGTTGCTTTCATCATTCTCTATTCTCCATATTTCGGTTTATATACTTCTTTAGTATGATATGATGCTTCCCTTCGCGATGGGATGGTTAGATTTCACCATGGCAGTTAAGCTTGGTGTCATCTCCCCTGTGCATTGCTGGGCTTTGCATGGCCTAAAACTGACGGGTACGGGTCTCGGAATTGTCCCTGTTAGATTGCCTGTCGAGAATGCAGTTAGGAGATGTGCGGTTATAGGCCGAGGATCTAATCTTTTGTTTTTGGTGTTGTTGGTACCTGTGTCCATGGGACATCAAGCATCATATGGGGGGTTTGCTTCGATTTCTTTTACAACATCCGGCATTAGGCATGCGGTAGTTTTGTGCGTCATGGTGGACCATGAGATATACGGAGAGTTCTAGATTGCCGGTGGACCATCGGGGATCATGATTTGTCAGGATGGAGTGCTTCTTCACAGTTCACGGAGTTTGTTTTGGTTCCTGAATCTGTTATGTAGCGGATAATAACTGACCTCGAGTCTGTCATAAGCTATGATAGCATCTCTATTGATCCTCTGGCTCATCGACCTTCACGCACCGAGGGGTCTCGAGCCTGCTGTGATTGCGCTATTCACTGCTTCGTCCTTTAGTGTTTTTCGTTAGGCGGCAACGGTCAGAAATCTGTCCAGCCGTTTCGTCCGAATAATGGATGTGCAGCGCTGCTTGGCCCACGAAAAACGCTGGGAAGTTCCGGCTAAGAGGGGAAGTATCCGGTCAGTGACTGGCAATATTTCGTGGACCCTCATGTATTGTTTTTATGTTGTGATATCATACCTGGTTTGGAAGAAGACCTAATATGTGGGGATCGATGGGGGTTTGTGAAAAGAACTTTTGTTGATTATTAGGGCTGGAGTTGATGAAGGTTTGGTTTCATGAGAAAGTGTGTTGGTCTAGTTGCTTTGGAATGTCATTCTTTCTGGAGTCGATACAAGGCACTTTCACCTTCCTCCCTTCTCCCCGCACGCAACGTCTTCTTCCTAAATTGAATACAAAGCATTGCTTTTCCGCATTCCTCCTTTTGTCTTTGTTCGGCCCCTCCCTCCGCTCATCAAATCCTACCTCTGCAGTATTATTTGCCGCCCCCCCTTCTCATACGGGTCCTGCGGAGTACCCAATCATCATACCCCACTGTAAGACAATATATCCGATCTCCGCCGGATTCTAGCATTATATCTGGTAATATTTATGTGCTAACATGCCGCCAACCGTAGCAAGGATTTCGCTTCTTGGATTTTACCAACCACATATATATAAATCCCCGAACGCGCGGGGGACATGGACAGGGACCTAAGCGATGATTGAGGTGATTTTTACCTGCAAAGAAAACTAGGAATAAGCAATTGCACTCTTTTTTTTGTGCCTAAGAAGCGGCCGACCCGTATTGACGATGAACATATCCCGAGCTCGCAATACTCAGTCAGAGACAACCACTCACTGCTTTCTCCTTTCTCTTTCACTTATCAAAAGTGTAATTGGTGAAGGGTCTTACTGCGGGTTGGCTAATGTGGACACCTTATCTACCTAACCAGTTGGGACCCAAGGAAACCAAAATATAACCTCCTTCTAACTTTCGGTAGGAGCGAAGGACGAGTGAGCTCCACTAGTGAGATTTTCTTCATATTTCCGGGAATCTTTGAGGCATGCTGCTGGTGAAACTGACCATCTTAGAATCTCTAGGATTTGTAGAACACTATTCATCAGTAATTGCAACTCTGGTGTCCACAATCCTGATCATGGGAAACGAATGGGTGACTAGGCGGGTCGCGGTGCGAACGGAGAAGGGGTTCTAGGAGTTGAGGAATGAAGGGATCGAACTGGAGTATAAGGTTGCATTGGGCCGACTGGTGCAGAACCCCATATTGAGATCAAACTTGAGTCCTCCCTCGAGGCTTCACTCCTGCCGCCGCTGCCACCTCCGGTATAAGGTGCTCTACCCCTCCTGCCCAGGGTGACCTGACAGTTCCGGCACAGGGCATGCTACCGACTCCAACGCAGGGTGCCCCAGCAGCGCTGGCGAACGAAGATTTACTGCCACCACCGGGAGCTGCGCCAGCAGAGAGGTGCGGCACCACAGAAAGGAGGCCAGCGAGAACTTGTGCTGATAAAGGTTTTGTGGGGTGCGTTGGCCGGGGTACGTGGGGGGGTTGGGGAGAGTGAAGTGGCATAGAGGAATAGGATTTCTACTAGAAATCTTTTTCTCCTTGCTCACTCTTTTCTATCTATGTGGTAGGAGGAGGTTTATATAGGGCGATCTATCTGTCGGTACAAACTCAAGATACCATCTCCTCAGCTCACGGCTGTTCCGGTATCTCTCCATCCCTCCGAGGTTCTCCCCTTTTGGAGAGAAGTTATTCCGGCATCACATCCAATTCACCGAGCATCACTGAAGACTCCCGAACACTACTAACTAGTGCTATACCATCCGATACCTTTCTTCTCCCAAGATGTTGAAACTCTGTAGGGGACAATACTCGGACTATTAGCAGGAAAACTTCTGCTAGTTTGTAGCACTCATACCAGCCACCAAGCTATATCAACAGATAACCGCGGAAGGGAAGTGTCCAGGGGAGGGGCAGGGGTGGGGTGGTCTCTTGCCTAGAAACTGTTTTTTGTATTTCTAATATCCAAACCTTGAATATGAGAGTTTGTCCAGAGGCCAATCTTTAACCCCCCCCCACTATCTAATGTTTTCCGCATTCGGAATGTAGCAATCTCCTGGGATTTGTATCAGATAGTGTCATGGAATACATACCAATGCACTGTATCCTAGGGGTTCCCAAGGTATCTAACTCCCATCCTCACGGCATCTATCAAGTGGCGTTAGGGATTTGTCCTCCCATTTTTGTCCCCATCCTGAGATAATTGGGAAAGTGACCTGCTTGGCCAGGCTAAAATCCCAGCCAGCAGGTATATTCAAAGTTGGGAGAGATGTTAAAAACTTGGCTTGCTATGCTGTTTCATGTAAGATTGGCGGATCCGGAAACAATTAATTTATCATACTACTACTCCTTAAAATGCAATACTAATTTTTCATATTGGGACTAAGGGGAAAAGTTGAGTAATGAGGGTGAACGAAAGGGGTAAGGTACACTAAGGAAGGTCTGTGTACTTTTAAACAACAGAGAGTTTGCGGATAGGTTCACATTGCCCAAACGCTCTAGTCTAATAGGATAATGGTATTGCGGCTTTCTCAAAGGTTGTGGAGAAAAAAGAAAAAGCTATGATACATGGAAAAAGAAGTTGAGCGTCTTTTTTTCTCTTCTTTCCTTTCGGAGCTCTGTTTAATAATTAGCATCATACGTAGCAAGCTGCTGGAATTTGAGGAAAATTTGCAATATATTTGACCCTTCAGGGTAAAAATTTCAGTACAGGTAGAGTCCGCTTTTGCAACTTTTTGTCATCTGAAATCCTCGACACTATCTCCTGTGGGTGGGTTCGCAAGATGGATGTTTTTCCTTCTTCCCTTCTGTCATACACGCCATGTACGCTAATCCTTACAGCTGTTTATGATACAAACACCAGTTGAAGGGGCTCTCGGGTACGGGGGGGGGCCTGAGATTTGTCAACACTATCGCCTTATTGAATAAAAGTACCCTAATGCCACCTAATTTTTACCGTAAATTCTTCCTTTTCTTAACATTGAATACTAACTGGTAGGACGGGACACATCCATCGACCTGGACCGTACTGCACGAACCGCCTCTACACCCACAGCATCACATTCCCCCGCCATGTTAACACAGACTCGCCTCTATATTTTTGCGGCCGTGAGGGTTGGAAAGCGTCATCGGCGCAAAGCCCGGTATCATACAGGCCTAGTGACTTACGCATACAGTCTCGCTCATATCATAGCTGTATCCAACCCGGCGATTGGGAATTGGGGAAATGGGGAAAAGTGTGTGGCGTGGAGCCATTGGGTGAGGAGTTGCTCAGAGAAGCGTTGAGGGGATTTGTAAGGAAAAGTGTCCAGAATTGAAAGCTGCATGGGTTAGACTGTTATTATATCACGTTCCGCTCTCTATATTTTGGAATTAACACCTGTAGGCTAGGTGTATTGTTCTTCTGATGTTTAACCGTCATTTTTACGGGTCCGGATGCCCAAAGTATGCTGTGGGAGATGGTGGGAATATGGGGGGACCTTATCCCTTGATGCAGGTGTGGTGCGTATTTGTTTCAGCGACAACCTCCATTAAGCCCGTTCGAGGAGGTTTTTTTTTTTACTCGCATTAATTGCGAGCAAATAGCAGAGCTGCCCCTTTTATAACGCAAGATTGTGGGGGGGGGGGGTATGGGGATGTGGGACTGAGGGTGGGTTTTGCCGCCGGCACGAGCAGAAAGCAGGTAGTATCTTGGGCTACATTCTTTAGAATGTTGTTGGATGTTGGTCAAGGAAGCGTCAATACCAATATATACCGCTACTCACTCCAGCTCCCTTTCCCGTCGGGTTCGGGCCAATTTAAGCTCAGCGAAAGTCATTCGTTGACAAAGATCGGCGTGCAGTAGTGCCACCCGCCTACAACTCCCGTTGTGCGGCATCTTCCCGGCTCGGTGGATTCCTAAGTGGAATTACGAGTGAAGGAAAGGGCGGAAACTCGTACTAATTCTTTCCCATTCTACCCAGTTCAGTGGGCACTTCGTGGTATATATAGACAAGGAAGTAGCTCCGCAGTGCGTAGATGCCAACTTCCCTTAGAGCTCCCATTCTACGGTCATATTTTCATCATCTCCCCAGACTCTTCTGTCAGGCCTGGCCTCGGCTGGTTTCTTGAGTTTCATGGGCCGAAATTACTGGGATGAGCTTCATAATTGCCCGCACCTCCACCTCGCTTTCCACTGCTCCGGCTACGCTAGCAGAAGAACCCATTCTTCCGCAAGCCGCGACTTCTTCCAGGCATTCACGATTAATGCAGGAACTGTGACGTTTGTGGGGCGGGAGGAAGATACGACTCGACGCACTCAAAGGTTGATAAGTACGAGTAAAATGAGGGTACCCGGTATGCCCGTTTCCAGCGACTGCTGTCGTGAGTGAACCTGCATCCCTCGGTCCGGCTACGGGACACGAATTCCTGTTGACGGAGGAGTTGGATTAGATTTAGTGCTTATTCGCCGTACATACTAGTCCCTTGTTCGTCTAGCTCTTCTTACTCCCGGCTATTCACTCTCCTGATGGTTGGACTCCATTTGACTTTTCTCACATCTTCTTCTGTCTCGCAGCTTCATAACCATACCATATCCAACCATGTACGGTGTGATCCCTTGCCTTATCTTTTTTCATCCATTGTCCTTCCAAGGCTTCTCTCCCACCTTGCCCACGAGGCTCTCATATGATGCAAACCTCAGCCTTCTATTATCCTATACTCTCCGGGTTTTGTTTCCTAGTTTAGGATATAAACCGACTTCTTCCTACCATATGCGGTAGAGAGGTTAAGCTTTCTGTCTCTCCTTCCCGGCCAGACAAAATTCACAGGAGAACCGAGTGAGAGCACATGCTCGCAGGATTGCTTTAGTGAATTCAATGTTTTTTTTTATCTTGGTACTGAATGCATCAGCGGTTGAAACCCTTTTCTCCAGAGACCGACGTTCCTAACATTTCCAAGGGGTACTCTATTATGCGGTGATGTACTCTCTGTTGATTTGTAATTTCTTTCCAACGACAATAAATCTCCAAGAAACTTACCAGTTCGCCAGCTGTCCTCGATAGAAGGGACAATTTTATACGTGAAAGAACGAATAGTATAGAAGCGCGCCCGTTCCGACGCTGGATCAACATGTCTGACACTCAGTTCAACCCCCGCCTCTCCCCATCCTTGTATTCCTATCTTGCATTATCCCGCTTCTATAGAGTTGGGGGACTACCGCTGGGAGACGACGGGTATTCACAGGGCGACCCGACACATTTCCTTCAGCATCCGTTGCGCTGCGTATAAGACTAGGCTTACTATGCCGGCCGCGGGTTCCTAGGGGATTTGTGAATCTCCTCCTGTGTTATTAGGCACACCTCTGGCTTCACAATTCGCTTTCTCCAACGGGCTCCTCCGGTATTGGTTGGCGGTGCGGTGAACGGAGCTGAATCGGTTAAAAAGGGGTGTGACTAGAAAACCAATTAAAATTAAGCCTTCACCGGAACCTCTTCCCTCCTCCAGGATAAGGGCTTGAGTACGGGCAGATCCCGGAAGCAAGGTATGGTAAAACTTGACTTCAGCAAGCAACTGGTAAATCCAGATCGACTTTCAAGTTGTTTCCCATATGGCTGGTTAAACTCTGTACCGGTAGCCTGGTACTATCAATGCCCGTTCGGGACCTACAGTTTCTTTGGATCTGCTTTCCGGCCGTCACTAGAACAAATAAGCATTAGGAAGAGAAAAGCACGAAGGAAAATGGGAAGGAAGGAAAGAAGGGCTCACACATCCCAGAAGTCACACCCGCTATATCCATATAATCCCCACATAAGGCACCGAATTTGGGTGAGCGAAAGCCCCAGCCGGGTGTCTGGTGGGGAACTGGTTGCGGGTTGGCTGCTCCCCATAGTTTGTTTCACGTCCTCCGTATAATCGATTTGTATGCCGTTCATCCTCTGGGATGGAAAGATAAGTATCTCACGGAAATCATGGGGTCACTTGGTCAATCTGGGATTCGGTCGACAAGGTTGAAAATTCGGTTATGTTGTGGCAAGGTTCTGAATAGCGGCATATATCCGGACACATCCCAACCAATACGGGGCGGAATGGTAAAGGCAGTAAGACCTTTCGAAATTCCGGGAATGGATGTCGTCAGTAGTCAGGAATGATAGAAAGGCGGCAAAGGATCCCCGGGACTGCTCCTATGGATTATAAAGGAGGGTGAATATTTGCGCTTTTTCCGCAGATTATTGATTGGTAAATCTACCTCATTCACCAAGCAGCTTGGGGTTCCTGGTTATCGTGGCACTGTCGGCGGCTCGGGATGCTTGTGGGACTGCATGTGCAGATTGGTGACTTTACGGGACTTTGAGGAACTTTTTTGCGGAAAGGGGGGTATGGCGGATGTGGGAGAAGGCGCAATAGAGATCGTTTGATAACCAGACAGGGGCCAAAACATACGAAAAGTGAGGGTTTTCGAGCTATTACTACGCAACCACTATGGGCAGAAGCAACACAGAAGAAAACATTCAAAAAGTAACCTGCTACAATAGCACACATATACAAAAGTGTGTAATGTTCGTTCCCATGAGGCGCTTGCCAAGACAGAGGTTGCTGTACTGTACTGTACAATGGGAAGGGCAGACCGGTATTGCAGCGGAGCTCATCTAGCTCATGTGCCCGCAGTTCTCTACAAACAACTGAAAAAATGCCAAAATAAATATATATTATACTTTAGACATCTCAAATGGTTTTTTAATCGTTTTTCAAAGCTGAGTTTCAAGATATCTGTGGAGTTATCGTGGCTCGAAAACCCGCAATTATGGTGTATTGTGGCCTCTGGCTGGCTACTAAACGTCCTCTTGTAGCAACAGTGCAGATTGTAGTAGCAGTGCGGATTCAGAGATGAAAAGAATCCTTGTAGTTCTTAGATACAGGAGAAGGAAGGACAAGGCTTCTTATAGACTGAAGACTAGTGTACAGAGATTTCCTAGTGTCCTCCAAGTCTCAACCGTGTCCTCTAAGTCTCAACCGTGTCCTCTAAGTCTCAACCGTGTCCTCTGAGTCTCAACTGTGTTCTCAGAGTCTGAACCCTGACCCTGTCGGATAATGAGACTCCTTACAACACCTCTGGTGGGGTAGACTACGAGTGACGACTTGTGACGGGGAGGCTGCGGACAATCCGTCCGGTCTGGTTTGTTTATCCTAGTTAAGCCCCTAGATTTCAATTCAGTGTGGGGCTGATATAATCTTCATGCAAACTTCAGGCTAGAAAATGTCCCCCGGTTGTGCATATGAGTGTTGTATGGCTCAAGATTAAAATTTAATAGGAGAATCGGGGAAGACCCCTCATACTCGTGGACAAATAATAAATAGACTGTACGTCGAAGGCAGAGCCACACACCAAGGGTCCTACAATAACGCGATTCGCAGCATCTTGGCCCCTGTCCCTGTACTGTACATAGGCTAGTTTGAAAGATTTATGAGGTAGGAAAAAAGAAAAAGAAAAAAACCCCTGGGGGTAACACCACTTATTTAGTCATAACCTAAGATGCACCTTCCGGCTGTGCGCCCATTAGGCATGCGCACACCGGATCCCGTGCCCCGCAATCAATGCCGCCCCCATAGCATTGGCGGTGTCGTGGTGGCCCGGTGGTGCTCCGGGATGGTGCATCCGACCCAAACATTGACATCGGCCGAAGCAGATGAAACAAGAGGCTTTATTCCTGAGCGGGTGCTATATTCGCAAGTTTGTACTTCGAGATTGCAGACGGGCTCGTTCGTTCTATTTGTTTGTCTAGGGCCTGTTTGGATACGACCGTTCCGTTCCGTTCCCCCATACAAATGACAGTATACCTTCCGTTCTGAAGATGCCAAGACAACCATTCCCCCAGATATAATTACCGCCGAACGGATCAGTCGACCCGCCCACTATTCCCGCCAAACAGGCCCTAATTTTTATGATAGATGATGGAGGAGCTGAAATACCGCCTATGCTGCTCTGGGCTACCCCCTACCAGCGTACCGCTTCCCCGGCCGTCCAGGGATAAAGCTGCTCTGGCCGGACTGCTAGAAGCCATCCAATCCCGCTTAGGCCCTTGCTAGTGACAGTGCTGGTCCCCATTGCGCCCGAAGTCCATTTGGAAGGCTCACTAGGGGTGGTTGAGCGAAGGCGGGTGGACGGGTAGGGAGATAGGGGGATAGGGTAAGGTTTGGTGGATGCCTGTGGGATAGTCGGTCGTGTGATGCCCCCTGGGCGAGCTCGGCCTCCGGGTGATAATTAATTCGGTATTACTGAATGAGCACCCCCGCCAATACGAGACACTAGGAATACTGCGCCAGGAGAATTCCAAAAAAACGCAAGCGAAAACGAGACACGGGTATCCTACTGACACCACGGAACACACGGAATCCAACGAATACTGAAACATTAAATACAGTCAAGCCCCGTGGATGGTGTGAAATAATCCAAAAGAGAATCTCCGCACCCGTCGTATATCAAAAGCGCGAAAAATATGAAAATCAATGGGACTAAAATCGGAAAGGAAACAGGAATTACTAACCTGGAATTAGAGGTAGGGTGGGGACGGACGGGACTAGGAGCGAGCGCAGTTGATCAGGCGGAGGTTGTATACGTGGTAGAGGTTTTTTCCGATCACGGGGGATTCCTGTGTTCTTGGTGTGAGGCATCCCCACGGCTGGCAAGGGTTTGTACCAGATCACGGTTTTCGAACGCTTCGCAGCCAGGACCTGTGAACTCCGATAATATTCCAACCGGGTCCTCCCGCCCCCACATAATAGCATATGTCGGGGGTTTTCGACTGTTGAGATCCGGTGAGTCAGGGTTGATATTCCCGTGCTCCAGAAATAGCTTCGATACCTTCATCGCCTCTCCTGGTACCAAATGATGAGGGTGATTGTCCCATACTATCCGATGGATTGGGGTGGAAATCCCCACGTGCTAGAAGTGGTTGCCTAGGCCCACAAGCTCAAACATGGTGGCGCAATGGAGGTGTTGGGTGCTCGATGTGCGATGGATTGGCGTTGGGGCCCCGCGTTCTGGGAGTAGTTCCACTGCCGCTACATGTCCCTTTAATATAGTAATTGGTGATGGGCTTGGGGAAGGTGAGAAATTTCTGCGGTGTCGGGGTTGCACATCACGGCGGCTTAGCTCTGTTCGGACCGGAGATTGGTACAGTAGTGTATAAACTGTGAGCTGGGGGCGGCGGTATGATACGGCATCACACTGCCGTACTTCCTGGGCTTGGGGCACTGCCAGTGCGTAGAGGTATGATATCCTACCGGTATCGTGCGCCGGGGGGTACCCGTAGGGGGTTCGGATTTCTCGGTACAAAGATGGCCCTCGCGCTCAAGTACTCGTACAGGTGTATCTCACAGTGCATAGTGGACCTCATGGCAAGGGGGTACACGGTACACCAAGTACCCGAGTACAGTACCGGTACAGTACTCGCACCGAGCGATGTTTGTGGGAGAGCTTTGAAGCTCCCCCGTGGCCTGGCTAGAAGCGCCTTGAAGGTGACTAGCCTCGGATACCCGGTCACGCAGGATGAACATTGTTTTCCGATTGATGTCCCGTTACGGTGGGATAGGTAGCGGTACTTGTGCTCGGGGGAAAATGGTCTGGCGACAGAAAATGCTTGGCGCACCAACCCACATCCCACTATTATTTAAACCACAAGGGAATGGAGAAGTTAAAGGCAGGAGGTGTCCACGAACGCTGGGGGGTTGCATCGCCCAGGGGCGTTGGCCAAACCTAGCAAGCTTGGGCAGGATCAGATACTCGTACCACCGCGCCTCACCCGCCTTTGTACCGGAGCGCGGCGCTCGAGCACCGGTATGATACTGGTACAAGGGTCAGGCTGCAGATAAAGGGCGCTAGTACCAGCACGGTGCATACCCGGGGGGTCTCGGTAGAGGTGGAACTAATCTTAGCAGCAATGCTCTCTACCATCCTGCTATCAAGGGACGTATTCAATTCCTCCCTCGGCGGTACGCACCTTCCCACAACCTGGGCATTCATGCATCGCAAGGGCAGTCAACAGTCAAGCCCTTACTTCGAGGGTCTTTTCGTACTCCAACCGTGATGCTCCTGGGATACCCGTTGGTCTGCTCCCGTCCACGCGTGGTCCCTGGGTACCCATGGTTGCTAGCACTGCGGCGGCTGACAGCTCGGTTGTCGGTGGCGGTTACGATGGCCCCGCTGGCGATAAAATCCGCCTCCGCAACACCACCTACTCGAGTGCCGTATGAAAACCACGGGGGCATGGGCTAGTCCCGGGACTATACCGAGGTTTTGAAGTGCCTGCACACGTCTTCATATAGGTTACACCAAAGCCGTGTTCCCGAGCCAGCCGAGGGGACATGCACCTGGGCTACTGATCATCCGGAGTTTAAGGACCGGTTTCAAAAAGAGATATCGGGCCTCCTAGTATCCGCAGGCCCGGGCTGCGAAAAATCGCTAAGTTACTTCTCTCCTCATAGAGCATGTCAGCAATGGGGTAGACATCATCGGTTGCTGTTTCTTTCTTAGGGACGATGGTGAGAAGCAGGGGAGCGTAACCCTTGCCCTTTGCGCTATCCTACATCAGCTCCTTATGCCGCGGAACTCCCTCGCCATATCCGCTGTTGAGGGGTTAAGGATGAGGGGAGTGTCTCGGTTGACTCCTGTTGCCGGATGGTATCTAGATCGCGCCGGGCATATGGACTCTGACTTGCTCATGACTCTGCGTTGAACCGCAAAATAGAGGGCGGAAAAGTGGGGGGAAAATATAGGGGCGTAATAGGATCGAGAAGATCATGGAAAGAGAGAAGAAATTGAGGCCAGCAGAGAGGGAAAGGAAAGGTTGTCGAGATACTTTTTGGAGGGGTATGGTCTCGTCTGTGTTCGGTGATATCTAGTTATGAAGATGGAGGTGCGCGCGTAGGTGAAAGTTTTCTACCTGTTAGGCCGCCTCTCAGACAGCAAACTTTGTGGGTAAAACCCCAGCAATCCGGGGCCGGGAACCGCCGAACCTGTTTTCCACCACACCGGCAGTCTATGTAGTATCGTATTGCGGACGTCTTGGATAAGCTCGAAGAAGGGGCACTATCTCCGTTTATCTGCCACCTAACCGTCTTCCGGGATCACGAACTCCCAATTGCCCTCTGAAATTTCCAGCTACAAGTCGTCCGTTCCGCGAAATTGAGAGGCAACTTGGCTCACCGGCAACGACGATTCCGCTGGGAGGGGAGGACGAAGTCAAGGCTACTACTACTGATGTCAGCCGTGCTATAGATGAGGGCATTTAGTTGCTGGGGCCACACTAGGGGTTGGGATATTTGCACAATCTCCCCAAATCTTTTGCCGAACGGACCTTCCTTTGGGTTTCTCCTGTTCCTGAAACTTTAGAATAGCGGTTACGGCCCGCAGAAGGGGTTTACCAATATTGTCTCCACCGCTCCGTATAGTCTACCGGTAGCTCCGCGTTACACCAGGATTCTTGACAAAGGCAGATACCCCGACGAAACTTTCAAACGTCCCGATCGGCAAGGGTTATCGAGGCGAATTGAACGAACGATGATCCGAACGGTGGTACTGTAAATTTACGGCGCAACGGTGCAACAAACGAAACCAACGAACGACGGGCTACCAATGGCGCGCAATGAACACCACCAAACGAAACGAAACGCCAAGCTCTCACACACGGACTGATCGCACAACTCGTGAGGGGGAAAAACTCTTAAACTCTTCATTTCGTCTACTTCTCACTATCGCGCATTAACTGGCTAACGGTAAAGATCGGAGTATATACCAACGACAAAGCAACAAACTAAGTCCTATCCTTCCAGGTACGTCTCCCGCTCACTAGTAAACAAGAAACTAACAAAGGGAAGACAAACTTTCGCTATCCATGGCCTCCGGCCATCCTTACGGGCCTCTCTCCTTCCCTTCCAGCCTTCCCGCATTCTTCCCGGCGGGTGCACTGCCTCAGGACCTCCGCGTATTGCCGCGGCCAAAATGCTTTCCCGAAAAGCCGAACTGCGTGGGCAGAAGCCGAAGCTGAAGTGCGCCCGAAACCAAAGATGCACTCCCAGAAAATATGCGAACAAGAAAACCATCGCAAAAGCACGCCGAGCAACGCCTCGTGATTTCCAACGGAAACCCGGCGAATGCGGCAAATAGTGTTAGCCGCCCCAAGGCTTCTTACACTTCGGAAATGAGCTTCGGGTTCAGGATCGGGCGGGGCCACGAGCCGGTGCGTGACTCCGAATACAGTTCTGGCACGAGGCGGCTGCTGACCTGAGACTCGCTGAGTGATGAAGGAAGTAAGTGAACCTGGCCATTCAATGTTCTTTGCTCTTGGGCGTGACAACTGCTGACCTCTCGCTTAATGGGTCTTGCGGTTTGTAAATAGGCGGGACCAGCTACAGCTCTGGGACGGGACAGTTGCTCACATATAGCTCGCCAAATGTTGCAGGACGCAAGTGCACCAGATCAGCTGCGGTTCCGGGAGGGCAATTTCTGGCCTCTGGCCGGCCGGGAGGTTTGGGACATGAGTGAATGGGTCTGGCCACTGTTCCTAGACGAGAGAATTTCTGACCACTGGTTTTCTGGGAGGTGTAGGCGGCGAGCAGACCCGTGTTTCCCTTGTCCTCTGTTCCCACTTTCCTGACATATTTAGTCTGCTATCTCAGATAGTAAATTATCGACGATAGATAATCCTTGAATTATTGCCCCCAGCTCATCAATAAATCTTTTGCTCCGGTTTCTTGCTGTCTCGCACTGGCGCGTGTCACCCCGCATAGCCATTCGGCAAACAAAGGAGGTGGGTAACATGATTCTATTGCAACTAACTGCAGCTGGCAGGATATTTGTTGACCCCTCTTGTAGCCCGTGAGTCCTTCGAGTATACTGCCCTCGCCTCTTTTGGATTGCAAATAACCCTACACTATTTTCACATACAAGACACTCCTGATCCGCAAGTATTGCTTAACCAGAGCCTGATCTTCTAGTCCAAACGGCCGGTCCTGCTACTGGTGGTAATTACGTCCCTTCTCTGGCTGGTGCCTATATGCCCCACAAACTCTGGAGTAGGTTAAACGTTTTTAACGAGTTATCCGTTGGAGACCCGCAGCTAGCCCAACATAACGAGTGGGTCCTGCCCAATGGTTCCCGGGACTCACTATCCAGCCTCCTTTCCCTTCCTTTTCGTTATGAGATTTTTTTTTTTTTAATTGGGGGACATGATATCCACAGGACACAGGAATTCGAGGGGATGGCTATGGGTAGCATGCACTGTTACTATTATACCTGTGCTCGTGTCGTCTCCAGATTTTTTCTCCCTCCGCAAGGGTACATAAGCATTAAAGGCCTCGGTGGGGGGGAATCACTGTACCATTACTAGCATTAACCACGGTGTTAACAATAGGATGCACAAGACCAGCTTCACGGCGGAAAACCCCCGGAGGAGAAGAATATTTGGGTAACTTGCCCACTCCTCACACTAACTTGGCATCCCCTGGGGTTCGTCCTAAGTACCATAAGTGGAAGAGAACTGGGATAACTAGTCGAGAGAGTTTTACCCTTGCCCCCACTCTCCCGAGCCTTCTGAAGGAATTGGGTGCCGACATTTTCAATAAATGCACGTTACCAGACACCCCCGGGAAATAATCCAGATGTTTGCATTATAGTAGCCGTACGGCCCTCTCACTTTAGAGCAGGTCCGGGCATCGCAAGGTGACCAGTAGGAGTGGGGCTTGTTCCCCTAATGGACTTAACAGTTTGGTAAAGGTCTGCACGGGTTGCACCAAGAATATTGATTCAGAGACCTTTTCAGTTCATTCGTCCGATAACTATTTCTGCTTGTAATGTACTATTTACCAGCCCTGAAACACGAGGCAGGTGCTCACAACACACTACAGAACCCATGTACCCCCCACTGCTGTGCCTGTACCAAAGAGTCAATTTTAAGCTGGTGATGCGGGAATTCGTGAGAAATGGAAACCGGATGTTCATGCATTCCAACTACATATTTGGCCTACAAGTGGCTTCAAGATTTGATCCATTTTCTGCATTGTGTAACTAATAGTGCATGCGTTATGGTAGAATACCCCTACTAATACGGAATCTTAAGCTCGATTGACAAGAATATTATAGCAGTTCCCTACATCTGTGGTCACTAGGTATCACTCGGCATAATATTAACACCCTTCAATATGGGATTATCCGTATGCCCCAGCTCCCAGGATATGTGATGAAGTAGGACTGGGCAACGGGGACCGGCTAGGGGAGAATGGAGCTTCCGAAGAGAAGCGTAGCGGAGATAGCCAAGTTGACTAGTCATGGAGATCGTTGAGTGGCCCACGGTAGAGAGCTAATAGGAAACAGGTGCTCTACGCGAGATGGTTCTTGACGGCCTAGAAGTGGACAACGCCTTCTTAATTTATGCGGACATGGCATGCCAAGCACGAAACTACCTCCCTAGGGCTAAAGTTGAGGTCCATGGCGGCACCATTTTTCTACACATCGGCATCGTGCCGTGAGGACATCCTCCAGCCACCATCTGCAGGGAGAAGGCTAGTCTTCGCACTTCCCTGTCTTCCCGCTTCTTCTATCCTTCTTTCCTCGTTCCGAACAGTGTTCCCAACCGTCTAGTCCCTCCGTCTTTGGGGTAGGATGGGACGGACTACAGCTGGTAGTCCGTCTTTTTTAGGAGTGTCAGGACGGACACCGCCCGGGGACTACGCTCCTGCTGCATAAAATTCTAGGGACAAAATGATACTCCTCGGCAGTCCCCCATCGTCCCCCATCGTCCCCGGCAGTCCCCCGTCGTCCCCCGTCGTCCCCTGTAGTCCTTGGTAGAGCCCCGCCATCCGTGGTGATCCCTTTGCCAACTTTGTTTCACCCCATAGAGCCCGCCATCCTATCCAAAGACGGCCGTCCTCTGCTTTCACCGCCCGGGACGGACTGCACCTGGCCGTCCCGTCTGGTCCAGGGTACTTGGCAGTGCCCCCGTAGGGCCCCGCCGGGCCCTCAGATGGTTAGGAACACTGGTTTCGAAATGTCTGACTAGGTGCCACTCGATGCCTTCAAAACCTATATCGGGTAGTGGAAATACTGAGTGGGTGAGATTGGAGCCCTGGCAGTTGGTGATCAGTCACGTGTATTTGTCCATACGTTTGCCTACTAGTACCAGCCATGCTTCTAGCCCCTGGCTCGGGAAAGAAAGAGATGAGGCCATTCCACTTCTACCTCTATCTGAGGAAATCTAAGCTATCTTGGTCCCCTAAGAGGGAGCCAGAAGCCACGTCAGGATGAAGAGAAATCAGGGGACGTTTCCGCACCCATATCTTGGTACCTGGTGTGGCTGGATCGGGTTCTGGAGCTAGCCGGTTGCGAGAGTGTCAACCCACGTCGCTGAGCATCTAACGAATGAGTAGGTGGAAAAGTAAAACTAACATATGTGTATTGGTGAACCTAGGTTGTAGAAATCAAGGAACAGCTTCCTCACTTGTCCTAAGACAATCGGAAAAATCCCACCCGACACTATTCAGAGTACAGGTGGTTTTTTTTTGTTTTTTTTCGACAATGTCTGAGAGCAGAGAGTGGAGCACTCCAAAGCTGGCTCTCCATGGGAAAGCCCTTATTGGCACTTGATGCAAAGCAAGACACTCGTGAAGCCCATTAAAAACAATTTGTGTACCAAAAGTATGGAGAGGTTTACGGAGCACCTAGGAACAAGCCGCAAGGTTTTGATTTTAGCATTTTCGAACGGGAGTAAGGGGAGGGGGGGGGGGGGGGGGGGGGCTGGTGCTGCAACCTAGTGCAAAAAAGGCATTTTAGTAGGGTTCATCTGGTACATAATCCAATGCTCCCATACGAAACTTCTAGAAAGTTTTTGACATACTACCCCTCGCCGCTTCCCAATATCACTTGTATCGAGTACACTCCAGTTGGAATACAAACGCAAGAATCATATACAGGTTCACAGATGAAGTTGGTTGTAATAATAATATCCCTGAGATGCAGGTTTTTGTAAACTCTCCCAAAAAATCTAAAAGAAAACATCAAAAAAAGCACTCTTCATCTGCACTTCAACTTTCTGGTGGTCTGGTCTCCACCCAATCTAAAGGGCTAACCCACTTGTCCTGCATGCGGAGAAAAGCGACCATTGCTGCGCGATAGTTCTTGTCGAAATGGTGTGCGTTGGCCAGAATGATGAATCCATCGTTCCTCAATGCATGTTTCGAAACCTCATGGTAAAGGTGGCGAACACAATGGACAACATCACCACGCACCAGTTTACGGGCTCCCACCACCCTGTCCAATTCCTTATCAAACTCCGGCGTTTCTGCTAGCTCATCAAGCCCCGTTTGAACTCCGTTCGGACGCCAGATAATCTTCTTCAATCTAGCCTGCAAGACAATCCGTTCTATATATTAATATTAGCCTCTGCACAATAAATCTGTCTTGTAATAGCATACCAAGGGCACCGCGGATGTTGAAATTTTGCTGTAGAGCCAGCTTCTCAGTAATTTGTCCTTGAAGTTCGAACTGTAATAAGATTAGAAGTAGTAAGTGCAACATGGATTGAAATAGACATGCCTGGAGGGGGACCAGTTCACTGTTTTTTTGCAGTATTCTCTCGAAAAGCATATCCCTCTGTTCCTGGCGTTCCTTTGCATCCTGGCGAAAGAATTTGAAGAGGTCCTGTCTTTTCCTGCTTTGTTCCTCCTCGAGGGTGCGCCTCTTTCTCAAAAGCTTATCACTAAGTTCATTCTGTAACTGCGTATCACGGCTAAGTAATTGGAGCCCCCGACTCTCGTAGCGGTTCAAGTGATCATTGAGGAGTGTTTTTATGATCTTCCGGTGCTCATCGAATGTAACAGGCTGATCCCCGTACTGCCACAGGGAGGTAGTGATTGCCAGCTTCTGATTATATCCGAAGAAGATCTGAGGAGCAGGCGCAAAAGGGCGAGCCATAGGCCAGAAGGGAGACAGACAATTGGAAAACCGGAACATCTTTAAGACGTCTGTAAATGGGGTGTTCAAGTTACTGCACATAGTAGGCTTAACCGGAATAAAGTTGAATATATAAGCATAGAAAAGTGACATTGCTTGTGCGGGCTCAATAGACAACGCTGTCACTCACCCATCCATCGGCTATAGGGCAAATTGTATATATCATCGAATGCAGATGGCCGGAGATACAACATCCCCTTGTGCATCTCATTTAACTGCTGCGGGCTCCACGCTAATAGATTGGTCATTGGATATACGGTTATATTATCCTGTTATTGGGTATATTGTAACGAAATGTTGGGTGATTGTTTAGATTTCATGCTGGTAAGCAGGGAATTCCCTATTAACATATGATACATCCCATATTTTTTTACAGCACACCCGACTAGTAAGAGTTTGATTTGGTCTGCTGTTTGCCTGCATGTAGGGTGGCATTGTGGGTTATGTCCTGATTCCTTTCACATTTTGCACAATTATGCAGCAGATACCCGAGTTCATATCACTAGTCATGCTGGCCACTAATTCTTTGTGTTTTGGGAGATGGAATACTGCATTGGTCTTTGCTGGTCGTATTTTTTTGCCTGCTTTAATGTCGCCTAGGGTTGCCGAAAATTGGATTAGATAATTTGATTCCTCTATATTACTTACTTTGAATCTCATCCGTGCCATTGTCCTCCATTCAGTGAAGATCCCTCGTGGTCTCCCCTCAGCCAGTCCCCTTATCAATTGTGTGGTAATTCTCCGCTACAACTTCCTGCTCAATTTATCCTTCCGTATTGTGCTATTCCAACTTAGTCCCTTCGTGCATTCTTTGAACTGCCTTACCTGCTGTGGAGAGCCGGAGATTAAAACTCTATTTGATTGCATACGGTTATCGTCCTCAAGAACTCGTAACCAACAAACATGGGCTACGTAGGAGGGAAAAGCAAGAACTGTTGTTGTGTAGAACTTTCTTTACACCCATCATAAAGGGGTTTATAGAGCAGGCAAGGCTATTAACGCATCATAAAGCAAAACAGACATCTTGTTCCACCCCAGAATCTACTACTTTTCCTGTCTTCCCTCCAGGAACAAGGGAAGCCAGTATGGTAAATCATTACCCCAATTCCCTCAGTAAAACCAAAGTTTGATGGTTGATTCCCTTATACTAATAGCCATACACTAATTCCTGCACTGTTTCCAAAGTATCCGGTTTCTTGTCCTCCTTATATGTATCCTAGCTCCGTACCACAGAGCACTGTGTCCGGTGATAGATTCGTTGTGGGACCTGAGCACAATACCTATAAAACCTTTTGATAGTGAACTTTGACATGTCCTATGTTTTCGGGTATTTGGCCCTATGTTTGCCAAAGGATGCTCCATTTGCAATAGATATCCAAATGGTGAATCTTACCACCCATGATCAGTATTGAAATGCTAATTTTCGTATACCTTCCTTACTAGTGGGTGGGTACCGATTATTTCTTTCTCTTTCCTGCCACCTTCCCATACTGCTTTGGCCTTGCATTATAGAGTACGGTATGTAGAGTTTTAGTAAGGATAGAACATTAATATTACAGCGGACAAGCTCCCAGAGTTCCACTAATCCTACTATCACCACTATTGCCAACATTCAATTCCGATGATTTTGGCTTCCTATCGACAGCCAAATCTTCTCCATCAATCTTTTGGGGTTTCGCCAAAAAGAGGTCTGGCCGGACCTGCGTTGGAAAAGCGGAAACATGCCACAAACTATTGTAGGTCCCCAGAGTCTAATAACGAAACTAAGCCTCCGGTCTCCGGCCTGCCCATCTGGCTATCATCCCTCCATCCTTATTGCGTTGGTTCCGTCTTTCTTTTTGAATTACCGGTGGGGCCACTGATTGTTTAAAGTCCCATGGTGAGTAGGTAAAGAAGATTAGACTTTCCTCCTCTCCGGGCAGCTAGGCCGGTCACTTATTCTTGCTACTATGATGGTCAGTTATGTACAGGGTAGACCTATAATCGTTTAGATAGTGCTCTCGCTAGAGGCTACTGTAGGCGCCAATGGTATTTACCCTCGCTCCGCCAGCTGCACACCAACCGTACTAAAATCGGGCTCTGGAACTAGTGGAGAAAATATTGAATAAGGTGGAGGAACATCCGTAGTACCGGTATGATAATGGCATTGGAGGTTAAACTCCCGTTCTGCTCTCTGTAAGGGCCGGTGGGAATTGCGTAAAATCTGTAATTGTTTCATCTACGCTAGCACATCCAAAAGTCAGAAGTAGCAACATGCAGTATCACCTTGTTTATAGGTGACAGTGGCGGCTTAGGGGTAGAACTGCTTTCTCCTTGGGCCATAGTCCATCGTCACTTTACATGGAGATCCACATTCGGCGAGCCTGGTGAGGGACATTTCTTGACCGGGATTAAGATGTTTGAAGAGGAGGCCGAGCAAAAGTGCAGTATTTTGGCGAAAGTTGTCACTGCCGGCACTGCCGGCCAGGGAGGAGGGAGGTTGTGGCGGGTCCTGAAAAGGACCATAGACAGGACCCACATCGTAGCTCTACACTAGTGACAAATAAACTGCCGCTGGGTGCTGATCCTCTAGTCCAGCTTTAAATCACCCATATTTGTAATCCTTGATTGGGTGGTAGTTTCGCATGTACTCTAGCCAGGACACAAATGGTCAAACAGGATGCTTGTTCTCAGACAAGGTGGATATTGGAGTGGATATTGGTAATGATGTCTGTATGATAGAAACCCTTGCAAAGTACTTTAAAAAAAAAAAAAAAGTAGGTCCAAAAACGAAACACTACCCTCTATACTCTCTCTTTACCTTCATCAGATAACCCCTCCTCCTGCCACACTAAGGGATTCTTCCATGTACTCTGCAGCTTTAAGAAGGTGACCAGCGCAGCCCGTTCATTTGGCGTAAAGTCAATGGCGCGGACAACAATGGTCCCATCATTTCCATGAGCATGTTTCGATACCTCATGGTAGATGGAGTGGATACAAGCTATAACCCTTTCACGTTCTAACCCACGCTCTTGCACCACCTTATCACGCACCGCAATAAAATCCCCTGTTTCTGCTATCTCATCAAGCCCCTTTTGTATCCCTTTTGAAGACCTGATATCCTCTGGTTCTCTGAACTGATAAACGATCTGTTCTATAGTTTGATATCAGTACTGTTCATACTGGCTAGGTGGATATTGTAACATCATACCAAGAGCCCCGCGGATATTGAAGTTTTGCTCCAACCACATCTTCTCCGACAGTACGCGCAAAGTTTGCTTCTACAATAATATTAGGAGTAGTATGCAAATCAAGGGTAGAGAAAAACAGACTTTGAGTTCTTTGCATTCTATATCCATTTTGCGAAGTTCTTTCTCCCGCTCCCGCAGGATCTTGATGGTAGGCTTTTGGCACGCCTTGTGGAAACTTTTAAGGGTCTGTATCTCGTCCTTGAACGAATCCTGCAAGTATTGCATTCTCCTTTCATGACAACTCTGAATATTGTCCATCAGGCCTTTATGAGTGCTCATATGGAGCTGGTGTTGAAACTCAAAGTCTCTGGATGACCTGAACTCATGGATGGCTATGGCCTGTTTATGGTTCGCTGGTGAAATGAACTGTTTGTCATCCCATTTGTTCCAGTAGTCGAAGTAGAGGGCGTAATGGCGTACAAAAGGGCGAGCGGTGAGTTGGAAGGGCCGCAACATTTTTCCTAGAATGTAAACAGAATAATGTGGTAAGCAATCAGCTTGATCTGTATAGTGGTGAAGTGATAAGTAAGAAGGAATGGCCTTCAAGTTGCTTGTATTAACTTGATACACCAAGCAGTCACTTACCTATCTATGGGTTATAGGGCTGATTGGATGTACCTGTAATCATGCTAGTGGGAACAGTTTAGACTGGTGCAAATAAATTGATTTCCAGGAGCTTCCTGATAGATGGATTACCCACAGGGTAGGTACTTATGATATGATATTATAGGTCTACTTCTAGAAGACTTACTATGGCTCTTGTTTTCAGATCTTATGCAGGTAGGCACAATAGAGCGGGATCAATACTTGTTGCTATATACTACTCGTGCCAATGTTGTGCCAGTGGCTGGCTGCCACAACCTCCACATGTTCGCAAGCTCACAACTTGGGGCACTCTAAAGAGTACCTGCCAGCTCAACATCACTTCCTGGCTCAATATCACTTTGTGGCTCAACCTCACTTTGTGGCTCAACCTTACTTTGTGGCTCAACCTTACTTTGTGGCTCAACCTCACTTTGTGACTCAACCTTACTGTAAGGCTCAACACCAAATCAGAACAAAGAATTTTGTTTTACATACATGACAGAATACCTCCCACCTAATCTACATTTATTTTTCCAAGCCTTACTTGACACTTAATACCAGCAATTACCAGTTTGGATATTTTTCTTTTATAGGCTTGTATAGCCTCATGCTTCTTTGCACATATCTTTATTTCATCCAAAAAAGGCTTGCACTCTGCCTTTAGAGCTTGTTTCCTTGCATTCTGGGCATGCTGCACTTGTTTCTCAGCCTTTTCCACCTCAGCATCTTCTCTCCTTTTCATCATTTGGTGTGCCTCAAATGCATATATAACTCCTTCTTTTTGAATTTGCTGCCTGTTTTATGCTCTCCTCCTCATAGTTCTTACTGCATCAGCAAACAAATAGCTTGTGTCTGACGTCTGGGCACTGCATCCTGACGCGCCTGCGTTTTCTTTCCCATCCTGTACATCCCATGCATCCTGGGATCTAGCTTGACACCCAGCCGCATCCTGGGTGTCCGGATCTCTGACGCAACACCCTGCCCCATCCTGGGCATCCAAATCTCCGCCTCAACTCCACTCCTGATCCGATGCGCTAGGAGTCCTGTCGGCATGCCCTGGTGAGTCTGATCGCACCCCCCCCCCCTCCGTCTATACTGACTGCGTCTTAAGTGATCTCCCAGTTTCGACCGCTATCCTGAGGTCTTGTGCTGCTGCACCTTTTCTAGTTTCTACGCCCTGACTCTCAGCTCTCATCCTCTTATGTCTAGTCTAGTCTAGTACATTCTCTGCATGCACAGCACTCTTGTCTCACGCCGGGGTGTCTGGATCCTAATTTCTGGGTTCCCGACATCTGGACTCCATCCTGCTCCCAGCCTTCCTGTCCCTCGTTCCCTCCCAGAAGCTGGTTCCAATTGTGTTCCTACCGCCATCGTGATGCCTCACCGGCAGGAAGGTAGAGTGGAGGACCCCGTGGCCCGGCGGGCTTCTGGGCTTTTACTTTCTAAGTTAACCCTTTCCTCCCGCGGTGTAGTCTTAATCTCTACAACTATTACTTTCAATTATGCCCCTCTGGCTTTTATTATTCTCAAGTTCTGCTACCTGTCTATAGAAATGCATTGTTTTGGAGTCTGGGCTAGGATGTCCTGCTGGCGTCATCTTAGCCCAGACTTCCCGTTATGTTAATAACCCGCTAGGCGCAAGGGCCCGGTGCACGATTCAGATTATCCTGGTCTCTTGATCTCATGCCCTTGCGAGGTGGTGACTTGGATATCTCGGATTGGCTCCGTCGGCAATCCTGAGTCTGCGCCGTGCTTCACAAAATCCCTATTCTTGCACAACTACTCAATAAATCTCCTTGAACATCCTCAAGTCAATGCGACTATTGACAAGCCATTGCCGGTCAGAGTCCAGGATCAGGTGCGCCAGCCCTATGATCCTCCCAATGTCCACTATTGTAAAACTTCACGCACCTGGCCTTAGCTGTACGGTGACAAGGGCGTGAAACTCGGATGGGCGCCCTGCGTTAAGGACGCTCAGCACCTGAACACCCACTAGCCTGTACACCCTCTCGGTGTACCTGTGGTCACGGATTTTGAAGAGTTCTATTATTTTGCCTGGGAGACACTCACGTAGTGCACCATATATTTGCTCCCCCGCTGCTTGTACCCAAATCTAATCATTGCGACTCGCCTGGTTCCGGAAGAGTTGGGCGGTGGTAGATCGTACCTGGTGGATGTCGTAAACGTCCGTTTCCAGAAAGGCCAAGACAGGTATTTCAAGTTGCTTTCATAGCTCAAAGAGGAAGAGTTTAAGTTCAGCTGGATCTTTGGGAAGCCAGCGTTCTGCGGTCAGACTTTGCCGGCTGTATCGAATCATTTCGCGACACATGTTATTGCATGAAATACCTAAGACCTGGCAAAAATTATCCAGGCTCGCAACATGCCCGCGATGTCCCTTGAGAATCCTACAGCGTGTGGCGTGCCCCGAATTAAGACCCGCCATGTCTAAAAGTTCAACTACCTCGGCTGAGATGTGTGCTCCGTGTCTTCGAATGGAATCCAGGTTCCGGAGTCTCATTTGGATCGTATGGTGGTGGCCATAGCTGCGCAGGATCTGCTGTGTGGCATCATTCTTATTTGGGCATCGCCATCCGTCTTTGGTTTGTTCTTTACGTGCCGGCTCACCAAACTTGGTAGAATTCCTCGGAAGGTTGCCAAACTGGTATATGTGTTCCTGAAAGTGGCCCAATAGATGCATCTTGATAAAGTTGAAATGTGATTCTGTATGGATCAGATCCATGAGCTGGTCGTTCTCTACGCCGCAATCCTCGTCCTGCATCTAAAGACGTCTAGCTTTCGTATGTGGTTGAGTAATCTGCACTCTGTGATTTCGCAGTTCCCTCTGCTGGTTCTGAACGTTCGCAGGTCTCTGTTTAGAAACCTGGAATTCAAGGAAGACATCCTTCGTCGAGTGAAACCAATTGAGATATTGTTCCACATAGTCTATAGTCTCAGGTGTATGGCTTCGGTATTGCACCATCAGACTGAAATCAAGCAACGAGCTGACACAGGCCAGGGCGCGTTTGAAAGCCTGCATTTGAGCAGCATCTGTGTCACGGCCACCCGGGCCAGTTGAACGGAGGAACATTGGGTTTTTCGTTGCATACAGGGGTGGTGGTTTTCTTGGTTGCATAGTAGGATTTCCTTTGTACCATGATTGGGTTATTTTGCCATGCGACGGAAAGGAGCGGAACCGGATGGAAGGATCGCGGCTGTGCGCGACGCCAAGGACTTTCTTTTGTATTAGTGATCATGGAGGATTTCCTTAATATATAAAGGGGTGTGCCCCTGTATATTTTACTTTCTTTACGCAATCTGGTAATCTCCTTCGGACATCTGTAACTAGGAATTACACCTCTTGTTCTACCTCGAGTCCTCCTGAACCTCTGAACCCTGACCCTGAACCCCTGAAGGACGTACCTCGTACAACTCAGTGAGGTTGTACGCCTGTTCCTCGACCTCGTCTCCGAACTCCTGCCTGTCCTGCCCTTAGTGTGCC
>LN891264.1:89596-99813 GCA_900010015.1 Tuber aestivum
TTTACGCAATCTGGTAATCTCCTTCGGACATCTGTAACTAGGAATTACACCTCTTGTTCTACCTCGAGTCCTCCTGAACCTCTGAACCCTGACCCTGAACCCCTGAAGGACGTACCTCGTACAACTCAGTGAGGTTGTACGCCTGTTCCTCGACCTCGTCTCCGAACTCCTGCCTGTCCTGCCCTTAGTGTGCCTTGGGCTACACGACCCTCAGACCCTGTCTGTTACACAAGATTGCGTCTACCAGGACCCAACCCACACCAAGCCATGGCCACGTCGCACCTCCCTAATGACATCAATGGTCCCCTTCACACCCTCGCGAACCTGGGGAATGACCACACTCAAAGCCTAGACCATGACCAGCTCCAAGCCCAGTTCAACCTCGCCAGAGATCTGGCCCGCCGAATCCTGAATGCACCCGCTGCTCCTCCTCCTCCAGCAACCCCTCCAGAACAAACCCCGCACTACCAACACTTGCAACAACAATGCAACGCCCTCATCCAGGAACGCGACGATGCCCGCACCGAAGGCCAAGGCCTTGACGCGCGTCTCGTTATCGTTAAAGCTAGCCTTACACAGGCTAACGCTACCATTACGTCCTTGATCACCGCCCTTGCCCTCATGCCTGCCCCTGGTGCCGCCGCCCCTGCTGGTGGCAACAAACAAGTTTTGATTCCTGACCCCGAGCAATTCAATGGTGCTACCGAGAAGCTTCGCCCTTCCACCACCCAACTACGGATGAAACTCCAGGGTGACGCCCACCGGTTCACCAGTGAACAACTACGGCTCGGCTACGCCCTTGGCTTACTCCGGGGACATACATACCTCCAGATCCAACACCGAGTGTTGCCCGACCGCATTGATTTTGAAAATGTGGATGTCCTGTTTGCTGAGTTGGAACAAGCCTTTGGTGATCCTAACAGGGTCCAGACTGCAGAACGGGCTCTGAGGAGCCTCCAACAAAAGAACCGTCCCTTCGTGGAGTACCTAGCTGACTTCCAACGCCTCGCTGTCGACACCCTCTGGAATGATGCCGCCAAGCGCACCTCACTCTACCAGGGCCTCAGCACCGAGCTGAAAGATGCTCTGGTACATGTCTTCCCAGTTCCTGAACCCTTCAACGACTACCTCTCCCTCCTCAAGCAGCTAGACAACAATGTCCGCGCTCGGGCTGCCGAAAAGAAAGGCTCCTCCTCCACCTCCTGGAGAACCTCCACCCCTGCTATGCCTCACACTCCTGCTCCTGATCCACCCCCAGCCTCCACAGCCACTGGCACAGCGTCCGGCCCCATGGACCTCTCCGCAGGTTGTCGAAAGCTTACCATTGCCGAAAGGCAAGACCGCATCAACTGAGGCCTCTGCCTCTACTGCCGAGGATATGGGCACATGGCCCACGCCTGTCCCAACAAGGGAGCCCGCCCCATGCATGGGGCTGCCACCCACACAGTTCCCGCTCCTGAGGAGCCCCTCCCTGCCCAAGAAGAGTCGGAAAACTAGTGGTTCCATGTGCAGCCTCCGGCACTGACATGGGACATGTTAAGTCTTCTCCTTGTTTAGTTATTTCTAGTTTATCTCTGAACGAAATAGAAAATGGAATTGAGGATAACCACTTGGTAGTCGCTTGTGACATCATGGACCACCAAAACGTAATCCGAGCCCACGCCCTCATCGACTCCGGAGCAACTGGATATGCTTTCATGGATAAAGACTTTGATAGCCATCATCACCTTCCCTTATCTGAACTCAAGGAACCTGTACACCTCTCTGTCATCGATGGGAGACCATCAGCTCTGGAGCTATCACTCATATTACCCACTTTGACCTGAAAATAAACAACCACCCAGAATCCGTCCCAGCTTTTATCACCAAACTTGGTGGTTACCCCCTCACCCTCGGTATCCCCTGGTTGAAACAACATGATGTCACTATCCGCTTCGCCTCCAACACCATTCCGTTTGAATCCGAATATTGCCTCGAACATTGTACTCCGGACGTAATGGGTATCCAAGGAATCAAATACGAGATCCCTCACTTCCTCAAAGCTTACGCCATCCAACTTGCCCTCGACCATACAGTGTTGGAACAACAAGAAGTCAAAGAAATTGTCCCTCCCAGGTACCATGATTTCCTACCTGTGTTCTTAGAAAAGGAACAAACCCAACTACCGCCTAGTCGACCAGGTGTGGATCACGAGATACCTTTGAAACCAGGCTTCACCCCTCCCTTCAGCCCTCTCTACAACTTATCCCCACCAGAACTTGCCGCCCTCAAGGGATGGATTGACGAAAACCTAGACAAAGGCTTTATTAGTCCTTCTACCTCCCCCGCGGCCTCCCCCATACTCTTCATCAAGAAAAAGGACGGCACCCTAAGGCTCTGTGTGGATTACCGAGGACTGAATGATGGCACTATCAAGGATAGTGGACCCCTCCCCCTGTTAACCGAGACCTTCATGAACATTGCTGAGGCCAAAATCTATTCCACCATAGACATCGGTGGGGCGTATAACCAGATCCTAATGGACAAAAAGGATTGATGGAAGACCGCTTTCCGTACTCGCTATGGCCTTTTTGACTCTAACTGTAACGTGTTCACCCCGGGGCGCTAGTCACGTTGCTGGGTACAATAGGAGCAACTGATAATCTACTGGAGACTAACAGTTCTAAGGCTCGCTAAGGGAGGCTTCGATGGTGTAATAGGAGAATAAAGATAACCGTTCAACCGAGTATATTAGAATACTGTCTGTCGAAGTCTGCCGTTTCCCCTAGTGGAAAACGGCGGTCTTTTTAAGTACATTTGTTTGAGTGCGATCATGAATTCTCACTTATGTTCTTACTTAATCAAACCGTAAAAATAACCAAGTATCAACCGATACTTAAAACAAAACATAAAGCAAACTAAGTATCAACCGATACTTAAAACAAAACATAAAACAAACTAAGTATCAACCAATACTTAAAACAAAACATAAAACAAACTAACCTAACCGAGCACCAGCTCCGGTTACACTAACGTCATGCCTTTCGGCCTCACCAACGTTCCTGCCACCTTCCAGGCCTTTATCAACGAGGTCCTCCGTCAGAGATTAGACTAGTTCTGCACTGCTTACCTCGACGACATCCTGGTTTACAGCAAGACTGAAGAGGAACATGTCGAACATGTCCGCTGGGTACTCAACGCCTTACAAGAAGCTGACCTGGAAGCCAAACTACAAAAGTGCAAGTTCCACGTCACTCATGTGGAATACCTGGGTTTCACTATCAGCCCAGAAGGTATCCGGATGGACAACACCAAGGTGGAAACAGTTACCGCCTGGCCTGTACCTGACCGCGTGCGCGAAGTCCGCGCCTTCCTTGGTTTTGGCAACTTTTACTGTCGTTTCATTCGTGACTTCTCTCGCTTGGCATGTCCTCTCACTGCCCTCACCAAGAAAAACCAGCCCTTGGTTTGGACTCCAGAGTGCCAAAGGGCTTTCGACCGATTAAAGAAAGCCTTCACTTCGGCTCCTGTCCTTGCCCACTTCAACTTCCACAAGGAAGTGATCATCGAGACCGATGCTTCTGACCTAGTCTCTGCTGGCGTCATATTCCAGAAAGACGACAGTGGACGTCTCCATCCTGTTGCATTCTACTCCCGCAAGCACAGCTCTGGAGAATGCAACTATGATATCTACGACAAGGAACTCATGGCCGTTGTCAGGGCCTTCGAAGAGTGGCGCTGTTACCTCTTGGGAAGACAGGTAACCATCCTAACAGACCACCTCAACCTCAAGCACTTCACCACCAAGAGGCTGTTAAACAACCGTCAGGCCCGGTGGTCCGAGTTCCTGTCCCAGGTCAACTATCATATCGAGTACCAACCTGGAAAGTTGAATGGCAAAGCTGATGCTTTAACTTGTATGAAGAACGAGACCGCTGAGGAAGTGCAGGAACGAAGGAACCATCGAACCCAAGTGGTGTTAAAGTCTCTGCCTCTAAGTTTGTTGGCGAACATCACGCTCCCAACTGGAGCGTCCCCTATTGAAGAACTTTGGAAGGAAGCCTATGAAGCTCACTCAATTCCAATCCAGGTCCTCCACGCCCTTGACAAGGGTGATCGGCACTCCCGGCTCCTGTCCCTGCACGAATGTAAGCGGGATGGAGATTGCCTCCTGTACTGTGACCGGATTTACGTCCCAGGACATGATGAGCTTTGGCTACGACGGATACAGGATTCCCACGACCGGCCCTCTGCAGAACACGCCGGACACGCCAAAACCCACGTGCTTATATCCCGACACTATGTCTGGCCTGGGATGAGAAGGGACATCGGACGTTTTGTGGCCAACTGCCATACCTGTCAACGGAGTCGCACCTCCCGGCATGCTCCCTTTAGTATTTTGCGCCCCCTACCGATACCTGACCAGCATTGGGAACACATCTCGATGGACTTTGTTACCGGCCTGCCATGGAGTCAAGAGAACGACGCCGTCCTAGTGGTAGTTGACCGAATGTCCAAGATACATCACCTCATAGCCTGCCGTACTACCATTGACGCCCCCACCCTGGCCGACCTTTACCTCCGCCATATCTGGAAACATCATGGCCTCCCAAAGACCATCACCTCCGACCGGGGCACTCAGTTCATGGCTGACTTCTGGCGAACCGTATGTGAAAGACTCCAGGTAGACAAGAAAATGTCCACAGCTTTCCACCCCCAAACCGGTGGCCAGACCGAGGGTCTCAATGCTATCATGGAACAGTACCTGAGGGCCTTTGTCAACTACCAGCAAGATGATTGGTCCCTCTGGCTCCCCATGGCTGAGTTCGCGGCCAATAACCATGCCTCTGAGTCAACCGGCATATCCCCTTTCTTTGCCAACTACGGGTACGATCCCTGTATGGACTTCTTGGATACCCCAGACACTACTACTGAGGAGCCCTCCGCCAGAACGTTCATGGACTGCATCAAAGAGATCCATGACCACCTGAAGTCGGAGATAGCCTTCGCCCAAGATCGCCAACAGGAGTATGCTGACCGAGGAAGCCTCCCGGCCCCTCACTTCCAGGTCGGAGATCGTGTCTGGATGAATGCAAAGAATATCAGGACCAAACAGCCCTCCATGAAGCTTGACGATAAACGCTTTGGCCCTTACCCTGTCCTCACCCAGATCAGAACCCACGCCTACCGGTTGGACCTTCCGCCTACTATGAAGGTCCATAACGTGTTCCATGTTTCCCTCCTCGACCTCGCCTCGCACGACCCCCTTCCGGGCCAGGAGATACTACCGCCACCTCCTATCGAAGTGGATGGAGAGTAGGAGTGGCAGGTGGAGGAGGCCCTGGATGCCAAGTTCGTCCGTAACTGCCTAAGATAGCTTATCCGTTGGAGAGGGTATACAGAGGCTACCTGGGAGCCAGCCGATTCTGTCAATGGACTTCAAGCCTTGGAACGTTTCCATGAACAATACCCTCACAAGCTGGGACCCCAGTTGAATAACTCGCCTCAAGGGACTTCGGCGCCGGAGAGGGGAGCTAGTGTCAAGGCCACCCGGGCCAGTTGAACGGAGGAACATTGGGTTTTTCGTTGCATATAGGGGTGCTGGTTTTCTTGGTTGCATAGTAGGATTTCCTTTGTATAGTGCGTGCCATTCAAAACCTGCACCAGAAATTCGACAACTTTTAAATTGACAAGGGTCTACAACTAGCGTCATTATGTGAAATAAAAAACCTTAGGATCGAAGAGAGAATGATAGAGAATAACTGTGAGGTTTTCTTTTATTTTTTTTGTCCTAGGTTGGAGAGCCTTGCAAATTTGAAAAGTTGTACTTTTGGTGAGAAAGGGAAAAAAATGTTACATCAACCACAGTTTAATTTCTTAGTAACCAGAGATTTATTATTCAGGAAATAGGGTTTTGGCTTAAAAAGGTCATTTTGTGCACTAAAAAGAGTAAATATAACCTGTAACCTATGAGGAATACTATTAAGCCTAATGACAACAACCATTATTTCTCTGGCATATGTAATAACATGATAGTAATATTATATATGGGAGAATTGTCACTGGTAAATTACTTCAAAGTTTCTCATCTGCTTCTATAATATCATATTTTAAAAGAGTATTGCACATATTTGTTAATATTTTAACATTTCTCTTCTCTGGTTATTTTTATTATAACCTCATATTATTCATCTTTAAATCTATTTAAAATATATTATTACTTAAACCCTAGACCATGATTCCATGGAAAATTCAAGGCTTGGCATCAAAAGAGGCACAGCCACATGTAACATATTATTTCAGCCTTGTGCATGTTTTGAATGGCACGAACCATACCATGATTGGGTTATTTTGCCGCGCGACGGAAAGGAGCGGAACCGGACAGAAGGATTGTGCCTGCGTGCGACGCCAAGGACTTTCTTTTGTATTAGTGATCATGGAGGATTTCCTTAATATATAAAGGGGTGTGCCCCTTTATATTTTACTTTCTTTACGCAATCTGGTAATCTCCTTTGGACACCCTTTATTTCGTTCCCGCACCGCGACGATGAAGCCTTTCTTCTGATACTTGTGGGGGAGTCATCTGGGTTCGCCTAGTAGTCCTACTCATTGAAGTTGATGTTGGTGGAGTTGTTGTTTGGTGTTCGTTCGGTTGTGGTACCTGTCTCGCCTCCCCTTGGCTTGTCTCTGTCGTGAGGCTGTGTGGGCTGGGGGGCCTTCTTTTCTGCTTGACCGGTCTTTTCTTCAGTAAAACATTTCGGCTTTCCTGTACTCATTGCTTCGCAGGATTTCGCGTTCATTGAGTTGATTGGGAGTGGTTGTTGTGGGGGCATCACTCTGCTGCAGAGAGGATCGGGCGCCTCTATTCCTCGTGTTGGAGTTCTAAGGCCTACCCTTTGGTTGTTTCACCCATTGTTTCCAGTGGCACTAACGCCTACAGAGTCGATTGATGACCGCTCTGTACCTTTAACTCGTCCTACCGATCGCATCACACTTTTACGGTTGGGTCCTACCTGTTGTTATGGGTTGGGATACCTGGCTGTCGGCTACATCCTTCGGTCGGAATCCTACGATGTTGGTTCCTCCTGTTCTGTAACCGGAACTGGAGTTCAGTCCGTTCGGTTCAAGGATTTGTTTTATGTTTTGTTTTACTTGTGGTTTCGAGTATCCTTTAATACTCAGTTTTGTTTTACTTGTGGTTTCGAGTATCCTTTGATACTCAGTTTTGTTTTACTTGTGGTTTCGAGTATCCTTTGATACTCAGTTTGTTTTACTTGTGGTTTCGAGTATCCTTTGATACTCAGTTTGTTTTACTTGTGGTTTCGAGTATTCTTTGATACTCAGTTTGTTTTACTTGTGGTTTCGAGTATCCTTTGATACCAAGTTTGTTTTATTTGCAGTTTGAGTGAATGGTTATTGGGGAACTCGGCCATGCAGGACATGGACGGAATTTTGTATTTAAAAGACTGCTGAATCCCTCAGAGGAACGGCAGAATTCGACGGACAGAGTATTTCTAATATACTTGGTTGAACGGTTACCTCTTCAAGTTCCTATTCTTTACATCTTTCCCCCGGAGCCTCCCTTATCGCAGTACACCCATAGGTTGTAGATCAACTTGTGCGCTACTTCTATTGTACCCAGAAGCGTGACTAGCACCCCGGTGCGAACACGTTACATTTTTTTAACCTCAGCAAGTGGTTAGAAACTTGTGTGCAAGATCACGGATCGACAGGCACAACCCAGCGAAGCTAGCACGAAGGCGGAGAAGCCCAGCAGCGGCCCGCCTACCCCACCTACACGATAAACCCCCTCACGATGCGCAGTGGGAAACAGGTCTCCAGAGAAGGCCTGACGAAGCCCAAGAGACCAGGCCAAGCGCAAGGCCCAAAGGACGGATTTGCGATCGACGATCCAGGAAGACAGCTAGCTCGAGATCAGGCTGCTCAGGATTTCAAGGGATCCAAGGAAGAGTTAAGCCAACAAAGCCTATCCACGCCTGGAGGCTTCCCAGTTACCCCCGGAAAGGGAAAACAACCCGGAACTAGCGAGAGTTCATCGAGGCTGCTAACAGAAGGCGCAGGTGCGGCACCTGACCCCAAGGACAACGGTAGCGGCAGCAATAGCGATAGTGAAGGCAGTATGGCAAGCTCAGCAAGAGACCCACCCAGAGGTCCGCCAGGACCGCCAGACCCTCCCGGAGGAGGATTTGGAGTTGGTGGCATACCTGCCAACCCCCCTAAGATCAAGCTCCCTGTGCCTGCGAACTTCTCAGGCAAGGGTGAAGACTTGAAACCAGAAGCATTTCAGCGATGGGAAACAGCGGTGTATCAATACCTGAGGTTGCATGGCGTCAATGTCGAGGAAAACAACACGGGAATGTATATCGGAGCCTTCTGTGAAGGCAGAGCCCTCGAGGCCTATCAACAGTGTATGGACGCATTTGGGGAAGGAGCCAGAGCAACCAGGGTACTTGAAGCCCTGAAGGAGCGATTCCAGTCATCCCGAAATAGTGAAGAGATATTCAAAGCCTTCAACAGCATCAGCCAAACCCACGGCGGAAAAACAAAACGCATCACCAAGATAGCAACAGACCTCCTACTCTATGCAAAGCGTATGCCTCACGGCGCGGTGTCAGCCTACATGCTAAAGCGCCGATTCTATGATGCTATGCACCCACTGCTCCGCAGAGAGGTGGAACCAATAGAGGAGGATGATGACGACATCCATGACATATTAAAAAGAGCAGAACGGAAGGATGCAATACTGCATGAAACCAATGCCTATGGAATGAAACCCTTACCACCACCTCGAAGGGAACGGCAGGACCATGGACCTGGACCATCAAGGGCGAAGAAGTCCAAGTTTCAGAAAACTGTGAAGCAATCTACCAAGGAGAAACGAAGAGAAAAAGGAGAGTGTTTCGAGTGTGGAAAAACCGGACATATGGCCCGAGATTGTCCAACTAAGAAAGGGAAAGGAAAGACGATCAAGAAGGAACCCGCAGCGAACTACATAGAACCAGAGGAATACGAGGACGTGCAAATCAACACCATGGAAGCGCAGTGTTTCCTGGTCCAGCCAAAACCCGGCAAGAAGCCCCACCGAGCACTAGAAGGAACCATCCAGATTAATGGACACCCAGCTCGAGTTCTATTCGATACGGGAGCTATCGGTACAGACATGATTAGCAACACCTTTGCAGCTACCCATGGACTCAAAACCGAAGCCCTCCAACAACCGATCCCAGTTGCTATGGGAGTAAAGGGATCCCGCTCCACCAGCCATAAAACCGCAAATGTCTCAATCCAGCTAGGATCTGTCAAGTTCCCTGAACACAAAATGCTGCTCGGAAATGTAGCTAAATTCGATGCCCTTATCGGGATGCCATTCCTCACCCGGCACAATGCAGTCATCAAATGTGGTGAGGCTATCATAGAGTTCCCAGACAAGAAAGTCCGGGTGTCCTGCACCCCTACCAGTGGAGAATACCGAGTCGCATTATGTGAATCAACGGTCCATGAATTACTAGACGAGTTTGCGGATGTTTTTCCTCATAGGATTCCGGAAAAACTACCTCCCATACGCGTAGTAAACCACCACATCACCTTCAAGGACCCAAACAACCTTAAGAATCAACCTACCTATACGATTCCCGATGCCTACAAGGACCAACTACGGGACTGGATCAATGAAATGATGAGAAGAGGAGTAATCTACAGAAACCAAGCACCTGGTGCAGCGCCTATGTTTGTCCAACAAAAGACAGATGGGAAACGAATCAGGCCATTGGTAGACCTCAAACTTCGGAATAGCAACACGGTGATCGACAGTTCCTCTATCGCGAATCAAACCGAGATCCTGGAAACAGTAGGCAGTGCAAAATACCGCAGCAAGATAGATTTGAGCGATGCTTATTTCCAAACAAGGGTGGACAAAGAAAGCGAATCAAAAAACTCATTCAAGACACCATTCGGGACCTTCATCAGCAGAGTCGTGCTGCAAGGAGACGCCAATGCCCCCGCCACGTTTTTGCGCATTATGGAAAACCTGTTTAGCGAATACCTACACCATTTTGTGTGGGTCTATATTGATGACATCCTAATCTACTCGAATACCGAGGAAGAGCATGCACAGCACATAAGGATGGTGTGCGAAAAATTGCGGCAGGAAAAATTCTATGCGAGCAGGAAAAAGACAACCCTGTTTGCGGACAGGCTCGAAATCCTAGGACATGTGA
>LN891265.1:0-10597 GCA_900010015.1 Tuber aestivum
CCCTTTCTTACGTTCTAGGGATATTCCTTTACATCTTTGAAGCTTTTCAGCTCGGTTATTTATTTTGCACTTTGTTTGTTTATTTTGTTTCACCACACTTGAAGCAAATACTTCCCTCCTCCCCTCGCTTAGGGTTGAGTTGGTGTGCGCTACCTAGCCTCGAAGGCACTTTGGGCGAGATATCCGTGGTTTAAGCCCGGTAATCCCAGGTGCAGTCGGGCGGGCAGACATGTCGTCTCCCTCCCATTCTCCTCAGGCTTCGGCCTTGTCGTTTGAGGTTTCCTCGTCCATGCTCACGGATGCGGAACCTTCCTCCTTCTCCTTGGGTACGCCCTCGGTTATTGTCGACGTCCCGGTTCCGGCACATGATGCTGTGAAACATCGCCGAGGTCTCGTCGAAATTAAGACACGGTCCTACCGTGCACCTGGAGGGGACTATGCGTTCCTCTCCTTTGCTCATAGTTACGGTTGCGTCAACGCTATGAATAAGGCGTTTGATGATGGTGTGAGAGCTGCGGTTGTTAATGCCAAGCTTGTCACGATGAAAGAGGTGGAATGTTTGGTTGGCGGTTATCTGGTGGGTAAAGGTTGTTTGGCTGAATGTGGCCTGGACCTTGCCTCGACTACCGGTTTCTTCGACCGACACAACCCCGACGGGGGTTCGGAATTCGATCCGTCCCACAACTCCATGGCTCCTGGTGATTCACAGTTGGTAATCCCGGAGTCTTCCGTCCCCGCCCACCCTGCTGCTGCTACTCCCGATACGAGGGAAGCCTCCAGTTGGGCATCTACCCCCCCGAGGCAGATCCTGTCTCAATTAATGGTGGAAACAATGATGCCGGAAACATTGGCACCACTGGCTCGTAGGAGTCACTCCACACCGTCCCTGTTGGCCTCCATGTCATCTGGCCATAGGGGAATCTACGAACGAGGGGCATTTGACCTTAGCGCTAGGTCGGACTCCGACTATGAACCCACACCGCCCCCATTTACGGAACGAAAACGACGTGGGCGATCCCCCTCACCCAACCCCACTCTCGTATCTATTTCCAGTGGCAGCTCGGGTTCGGTACACACTCCCACGAAAGGGGTACCAACCAAGGAGGGAAGGAAGGTGATTGTGATCCCCAGGGAACAACTGACCTTGGGTGAGATTAGGCAACAGACGGCTCCGGGATTCAAGCAGGTCCCATACCAACCGTCTACTATCGAGTCATCGGACAGGGCAAGTCCCCCCCCTTTGGCTACTGCTGACGTGCTTCCCTCTGCGGAGGTGATTGCCAGGGACACCCCCATGGATATGGGTGGTGACAAGAATACCGAGGCTACAGGATTGGGGGACAGTAAGTATGCTGACTCCGATGCAGTCCCCTCCTCCCCGGTTCGGTCAAGCTCGCCTATCGTAGAGCAGCCCCCCACCCAGCCGGAGTCGATGGATGCACGGGTAGCAAGGGCACAGGATGCGATGAGACAGTTGGATGAGGCTGAGGAGTTGTCAAGACGAGTGGATGAGGAGCTGTATGCCCCTCCCTCAAGATGTTCGGAGTCGGTGGTATCCCGGGACTTGATTCTTGGGGTACTTGATGAGATTGGGACCCCTGCCGCTATCCCGTGCACTGGGGATGCCCCTAGCCCCTCCGAGGATAGTTCGGATTCGAGTTCTGAGTCGGACTACCACGGTGAGGATGTTCGACGGTTGTTGTTTGGTGGGAAGGATGGGTATGATAGCCTCGGGGATGTGACAGAGGATATGAAGGTCATCTTTCGGATGTTGGAGGAGCAACAGGGTTGCTACAGGGACCTGAGGTATAGGGTCTTTAAGCTGGAGGAGGAGAACAGGAACCTGAAAGAAACGGTTAAGCGTAAGACCAAATATGTGGCGGCTTCCCCTACCCCTCCTCCCCCTCCCCCCCCTCCCGGTACAGGAAGCACTCCATCTGGGAGTGGGGAGTCGGCCACGGCTGCTCCTGCTGCTAAAAAAGTGTCTTGGGCCACGGTGGCCAATAGGCACATGGCACCTGATGCCACCTGCGCCACACCCTCCTCGGCCCCTTCCAAGGCTGACGATAAGGAGAAGAGGTGTTACCGCTGCAAGGTGGTTGGGCACATTGAGAAGGAATGTACGAAGCCCAAGAAGGAGAAGAAGAAGCCGGTAGAGGTAGCCCTTCCGCTACCAGCGGGGGTTAGCACGTCAAGCTCCTCCAGCTCGGGCAGTGATGGTGGAGTATCTGTTACCCCCACCCCCAAGGCTGACAAGAAGGCCCCGTCCAAGCCTAAGTTGGTTCAGATGAAGAAGGTATCGGTGGCTGAGACACCCTCGACAGATGAGGAACCCTCCCTCCCGGAAGGACCAGCAGCAGCAGTACCAGGTGCCTGGAAGACCGTGGTAGGTAGGAAGAGTTACCTTGCTAACACTAGGTTCGACCGGGGTGACAGCAAGATGCCCGCACCCCCTTCCTCCTCGCCAACCCCCAAGGCCAAAAGCCGTGGGCTCACCATCAGGTTCCTGAACAGGAAGTCGGCTGAGCTACCAGACGGTATTACGACTGAGACCATCCGGTCTCGCATCAATATTCTCCTGTCCAACAAGGGCAGGGTAGCGGGATCAGTCCCATACATTAAGGAAGCAGTGTTTCGGACCCCGATTGGTTGTATCTTCATGACGCTTGCGCAGCATGAGGTCGGCCAGATCAGTGGACAGTTGGAGCGTATCAGGATGATCCTCCTCAAAGAACTGGCCATTCCGGATTTTGAATTCCAACGCGACATGGACAAGATCACCATTCGTGTGGGCCAGGTCCCCTTGGCAGACACTGGTCACGGATCTGTTTGGAAAGTGGAATCCTGGACAGGTGACAAGGCCTATGATGGCCTCCGTCTCGATATGGAACAGTCCAATCCGGGTGTTAACATTGCTGGACGCCCAGCCCTGTTGGGGTCGGCCAAGGCCTTAAGACAGAACAATGCCACTACCTGTGGTATCCGGTTTGTGGTTGAGAAGAACGATGCTATCTTGGAAGCGCTGACCAAGGGCACTGTTTGTTTGAGGGGTCGCCCCAGACCAGTGAGGATCTTTATGGAGCATCGTCCTCCGGTGGTATGCCAGAAGTGTCTCCAGGTTGGGCACATGCAGGTTACCTGCGCATTCCCCTCCCGATGTCGGTTCTGTTTAGGGGCACACCTGTCTAAGGACCATGAGTGTGGCATGATTAACTGCCCTGGTGTTAGGGGAACTGCGTGCTCTCATACCCGGAGGTTATGCCTGCTGTGCGATAGGTCTGATCACTTTACTGGTCACATGTCATGTACGGCAACCGAGACCAGGGGCACCCCCCCCACGCTCCCCCTACCTGCCCCGTCACCAGAGACGGTTGACGACACCGCCCGTAAGGGGTTCTCCGACCGAACAATGAGACGGAATAGAAGGGAGAATGAGGGAGAATCGAGGGATGAGGAGTACTGCAGGATGATGGAGGCATCCCACAACCAGACCCAGGCCACCATTATGCCATCTGGGAAGTATACTGGGAGGTGCCGGAACTGCAGCAAGGTTGGGCATATGGCATACGAGTGCAAGCAGGCACTCAGGTGCAACAACTGCCATGAGGTCGGGCATACATTCAAGACCTGCAAGGAGGAGAAGGTGGTCAGGTGCTTCATCTGCCATGAGGCAGGGCACGTGACCAAGGACTGCAAGGAGGAGAAGGTTAAGAGGAACAGGAACAGGAAAAGTCGGGGCAAGAAGGCCCCTTCATCTAAGGGCAAGGAAGTTGATCCCTCCCCCTCCCCTCCCCCACCCCCTCCTATATCCCCCCCACCGCCTACTAAGAGGAATGGTTTACCCAGGATTGGGAGGCTTGACCAGAACAAGTATGTGAGCGGCATGCTTGATAACCCCATCGTTGTTGGGTATACAACTACTCATGGTGAGGGCTCAGTGAGCTCACGTGGTTCCGCAGAGGCTCCGGCCTCATTCCACTATTAATGCATTTTACAACCCTTGCATTAAACGTTGGGAAGGGGGTGAGGAATCGAGAGGTGGCATTTGAGTTGTTTTCCTATGTTGATTTGTTTTTTGTTTTGGAACCACCGGTTGACGCGGATGGTTTGCATGTGCCACATGAAGCTAATGGGTGGGATTTATTTTCATTTGTTAAAGGTTCAGGCGTTGAGGTTTTTGTGCGCTCGGCTTTGTGCGGGCTTTTTGATGTGATGAGGCATGAAAGATGTTTTTCTTTGGTGCGATATTATGATGGTGGGGTGGAAAGGAAACTTGCTGGTGTTTACCTCCCACCGAAGGATGGTAAGGAAGTGTTTTGCGGGGAATTGGGGAAGTTGGTCGGGTGCGATGTGCTGCTGGGCGACTGGAATGCCCGGGACCCATACTGGGACCCTGCCGGCCGGAACCACAGGGGTGGATGGTTGAAGGGATGGATGCGAGATAACGGGTACAACATGACCTTCCCTGCCGAACCTACCTTCCGCGACATCTCAAGGATCGATTTGTGCCTGCATTATGCCAACTCGATCCGACACCGGTACAGCGACATTGTCGGGTGTGAACACACCGGTCAGCTGATCAAGTTGGATGTGACGGCACCCACTGATGTGACTAGGACACGCCCGGCGTGGAGAAAGGTCTGCTGGGAGAAGGTTGCCACGGAGCTGGAGACTCTGAAAGATGTGCCAGACGACAAACTTTGGGCCGCGGCTCGGGGGACTGTCGATGCACTACCTAGGCCTCCGCCCGGTAGGATTCCATGCCGATGGTGGACACCTGAACTGGAACGCATGCGACAGGATGTCAGGAGACTAAGACGGTTTGGACGGCACGACCCTGGTTACAGAGATGACTATCGGTTGGCAAGGTGTGTATACCGGGCTTCGGTAGTCCGGGCACGGTTCGAGTACATATGTGGACAACTGAGCCAGGCAGAGGACCCCGCTGTGTTTAAGATGATGCAACGGTTGGATGCCAGAAGGACATTGCCGGCTATGGAGCTGTCTGATGGCAAGGTTGCGGCAACCCATGGAGACATCTCGGATGCCATTGCGGCGCAATTGGAACCAGGGGTTCGACCAGAGTGGGCACCGGTTGAGGTGGCTATTGAATCTGCTCGAGAAATGGAGTTGGCATTACAGAGATCACCCACCAATACAGGTCCGGGACTGGATGACATGGGATACCCTTTTTTGAGATTTTGGATGAGGGGATATCCTGAGGACATGAGACGGATGCTGGACCATGGGCTGAGATATGATGTCCCGGACTGGTATGAGGCCGAAGTTGTACTGATCCCCAAGGTTGGCAAACTGCGGTACGATGTGGTTAAGGCATGGAGGATGATCCACCTGTTACCGGTTATGGCCAAGGTGGCAGAACGGGTAATTCTCATTAGACTGGCACAGTGCCTGGAGTTGGGAGATACGCAGTTCGGTTCGCGACGGAAACGGGGTGTCCACGATGCCATGGCAGTGGTTTTTGAGTTCCTGAAGCACAATGAGGGCTACCACAGAATGATGCTGTCGGTGGATGTGGAAGGAGGGTTTGATAATATTAATATTGACCTCCTTTCTGATTTTTTGATGGCTAGGGGATGCACCATCACACTGTGTCGTTGGATACGGCGGTGGTGTGCTAACCGGACGGTGCGGTTCCGATTTCACGGGCGGGTTTCTAAGAGGTACCACATGAGCAAAGGTATCCCACAAGGGTCTCCCCTGTCCCCGTTCCTATTCGGTGCATATGTGGCCGATATTTTCTCACCTAGGTTGCGATACTCACCGGGTGTGCGGCACGTGGTGGTGTCTTATGTGGATGATGGGGTGGTACTAGTAGCTGCTGGGAGTCAGAGGGCAGCTCAAGGGCATGCTGAAGAATTGTTCTCAGACCTCGATAGGGTGGCAAGGGCTCGTGGTATGGGTTTCAGTGCCCTTAAGACCCAGTGGATTGGGTTTGGGGATAGGGCTTGGGATGGGTTGGAATTGATGGGGGAACTGGTGGAACCGTCTGAGGATCTGAGGGTACTTGGGTATAGGTTTAATGTTTTCCTTAATTTTTCAGCTCATATGAGGTATTGGTTGGATAGGGGTTTGGATGTAAGGAGGAGGATTACGGCGTTGGGGCGGAGATACGGTGGGGTGGGTGGTATTGGAGCGTGGGAAACTTACCGTTTGGTGCAAGCAGCCTACCTCCCGACCATCTATTACGGGCTTGAATTTGTAACCGACTATAAGTCGTATGTGAAACAGATTCAGGTCCATGTCAACAACTGCCTGCGTTCCATGTTCCGTACCCCCTTTAAGCTGGCTAACAACATTTTGCTGGCCGAGTTTGGTGTACCGCCTGCTCATATACAGGGACGGTACCTCCAGCGACGGTGCTACAGCCGATTCATCAACCTTCGACATTGTGCCAACCACCCTTGGTTCGGACACATCAGGCTGACATGTAAGGAGGAGGGCATGGTAGCGCAGCGGCAGACGTCGGACGTTGAATTACGGGAGCGACCAACGGTTGTCATCGGTAAAGGCAAGGAGGTGATCACTGCCAGACATAACGGCAAGATTGCTGGCCTGATGAGATCCCCGGGGGTGGTGGTATACACTGATGGGTCCAAGCACTCGGGCAAGGCCGGTGCTGCATGGGCTGTATACTATCAAGGAGGCATGCGGGTAATGGGACAGGCAGTGCCCCCATCGTGGAGCATTGTGGAATGTGAATTGTTTGCGGTTGTGGGGGCCTTGAGGTACCTGAAGGAGGTTCACCCGGGGGCTGACGCCCATATCTTTTTGGATTGTGTCCCTGCGCTGATGTTGATTGAGAACATGTTCCCCGAAGGCGATTCGGCTGAGGCATGGGAAGTACTTGCCCCGCTGTTGGAAGGGTGCGGGAAGGTACACTGCGAATGGGTCCCGGGACACACTGGCATTGCCGGGAACGAGCTGGTCGACTTGAAAGCCAAGGAGTGCGTGTCACATGTGCTGAGACCCGCTGACTGGGAAGGTGTTAGTTTTGGTATTGGGCACGCGGCAATGGCACGTGAGCTACGCCGACACGAGTGGACAGAGTGGCACCAGGCACAGGGCCATGGCTATTATGAACAGACACCAGCCTCGCCGCGACACCTCAGAGGTCTTACCAGACTGGATGCGTATGTCCTGATACGGATACGAAGCGGCACTGGACTGGTGGGACATGATGACTGCCCGGACCGTGACGATCGGGATCATTGGATCAAGACTATGCGCTACCTTCGGGACCGACCTTCGGCGGATACGTTGTTTAAAGACAGGAAGGTCAAGGAGTGGCAAGAGTGGTGGCGAGGGCACCGGTGGTTAGGACTGGGAATCCCGAAGAGTGTCATTGAGGTGGATGGCGAGCGGGTAGTTGCAGGAAACCCGTTTGATCGGACACTCCTGGTGGAACGGAACGGGCAGCTAATCGTCAAAGAAAACGGGTGGGAATGTGTTAGATGTTCCACGACTCACGAATATGGTTACTGCCGGTTGCCTACTGCGAGGATTGGGGGCAATAAGTGGTTTTTTATCCCTGAGGACGATGCAGTTTGCCATGGCTGCGACGACACTGTCACCGGTGCCTCGGGGCCCCGCTCGCGACGAGAGGCCTTCGTCCGATACTTCGCCAACTCCCCGCTGTGTCTGGACCGCTGTATGAGTTTGTACTGGGTTAGGACTTTTGAGAGGTGGGGTGATATAGAGTTTGGCGAGCAAGTGTCGCGTGTACTGGCTTGGGCGAGAGGGTACGAGTTGGTTAAGGGTCCCCGCTGTTGTTTTTGTGATGGCACGTTTGTTGATATTTCGGGTCATTGGAGGAACACGACACGGTGTTGGGATAGATTGTATCTTTCCTTTGTTGAGTACGTGGAGACTGAAATTGCTGATGGCGGTATTGGTGACGGATAGGATTTGCGGGACAGGAAGACGCGTTAATCCGGGGTGTCGCTTGCGGCACGGGCGCCCGTGAGCCTGTTGGTAGTGATTTTTGGATTTATGTTTGGGTGGAGGGCTGCGGGATGTTTTGACATGGTTGTGATTTTGTTATGATTTATGGGTTACGAGGGATGTTAGCTAGATCATAAGCCATGTTTTGGCGCGACTAGGATAAATAAACTTAGATTGAATTCGGACACCCTTTCTTACGTTCCAAGGATCCACCTAAACTCCACGTCGTCCCTGACTTTATCTTACGATAACTTCAGGCCTTGTTCGTGAAGGAATCTTTACCTTCGCTTACATTTATTAACCTCGTAAGGCTTTGTCCTTACGTTTGTTGCCTTTAGGTTCTTCGTTTCCGTCGTTCGTTCGCTTCGGTCGGTCGCTTCGATGTCTAAGCGAGGTTCCTCCCTTTCGGCGGGCAAGGTCGTGGCGGCCTTGTCTTCCCTCTCGGCGTCGGTGGATGAGGCTTCTCTTCTTCGGAAGGAAGTTTCGCGCCTTCGCCACCACGTCTCAGTACTGTCTCGTCGACACCACTTGTCGGAACGGGAGAGTGCGGCCTTGGTTGCGGCTAGGCGTTCGCCCTCCCCTCTGTTCGGCGGGCCAGGGGACATGACGCCGCCTCCCAGCGGGGGGGTGGCTGAGGAAGAGGAGGTGGCTACGGTGCGGCTGCCCACGGTGGCGTCCTTCCCTTCGGGGATGCAGGCGCCTGAGCCATTCGTGGCTGAGCCCAGGGTGGTGGCTGGCCCTGCCAGTGTGGCGTCGGAGGGGCCTGGTGTCCCTTACTTCGCGGATTTGTTCGTCGGTTCTTCCCCCCCCCTGGCCGGACTGGAGCTGCCTTTGTCCCCCGTCGATGAAGGATCGATTGATGGGTCTATCTTGTCGGACGGCTCGGTGGTTACGGTATTGGTGGATGTTGCTGTGGGTCCGGACCTCCCCCCTGGGCACTTTCCTCGTGGGCACTGGCCTAATGGAGAGAACCCGTATGTGGCGGGGCGGTACAAGACTCGGTTCCCGTCGGTGGCGCCTGTAGGGCGTCGGGCTTTGAGCTCACCTCCCAGTATGAGCAAGGGAGTTAGCATGTCTGACTTTCTCGGGTTGAGGTTGCCAGGGCAGCAGGCTAGGAAGCGGGCACTGGTGGAGGAGGTCGGAGTGCGGGGTGGGGTTGGGCATGTTGCTGGCGGGGAGGCTAGTTCCTCTGGTGGTCGGCGGCGCAAACGGCGTTCGGGGAGGGGGCATGGCCGGGAGTGGGGCGAGGCTTCGGCTTCTGTCTCGAGGGCTACGCTGGATGGTACGTTCGCCGCTCTCCAGGAGTTTACCCCTGAACAGTTCGCTGAGCTGGGGTACTCTCCGGGGGGGTTGGTGGGGGGTGATGGGTGGGATTCTACTGTGGAGGAGGATATGGATTTAGCGGGACGGTATTAAGACCGGATTTGATATTTTTGATTTATTTTATTTTTGGGATGGTCGCGGGCCGTAACTACCTTCCCCTCGCTTGGCGGGACCAAGGACCTTGGTCGCTCTGTTCCTGTCGGGTTGGGTGTCGGTTTGTCGGTTGGTGCGGGGGAGGCGAGGGTCGGTGATGGGTTCTGTACTTAGCTTTCGTGTCTGCTCGCTCGCGGAGGTGTTGATGGTTGGGACTTGGAGGGTTGTGCACTTTGTATGGTAGTTGTTTGGAGGAGTGCACCGGTGTATTGTGGGGACCCCGGCCCCAGGCTGTGACTTGCGAGGCAGTTCCGGTCCGCTTGTGGTCCGCCGGAGGCCCGCCTGCCCTTATGGTAGGTGTATGAGAGATGATCGCTCGTAGCATAAGCCTGTAAGGCACGCGCGAGTATCAATATAAAGTTAGATTGAATTCGGACACCCTTTCTTACGTTCCAGGGAATTATCTTATCCACCACGATATCCTTCTTTGGCCCGACCGGGGTCAAAGTTTCCCTTTATCACCTCCATCATGGGGTCTTCACTCCCTCTCGTTCCACAACCTCCTACACAGCCTGACGGGGCCTCACAGTTTTGTGGGCAAGGTCGCTTATCACCTATCTTCCGGGCCCAGGACCCCCCCTCGCGTAAACGCCCACGCAGCGGCACCACCACTTCTTTACCACGATATTCACCAGATAACTTTGATGGGAGTTGTAATGGCGCCTTCATGAAGATGTTTGAAGATCTGGCAGAGGCAGAACACATTGAGTCACCACTCACATTTGGAAAAGCCTTTCCCATCCTTATCCACATTATGCAAGTTTTGCACGAAGACTACAGGAAGGCGACCGATGGGCTAACCGAGCACATCACCGCCCTAACTGAGGAGTTGGACGCCCTTCGGGCCTCCACTCTATCTCAGCCTGTCCACACCACTGCCCCGCCGGCACCTCCTACCACCGACACAACAGAGCAGCCCTCTGTTCCTCCTCTACCTCCTACACTTCCCCATGCCCAACCTCTTGGCCCGGCAGCTCCCCCTTCTTGGGCTACCGTCACTAAGAGGGCAAGGAAGCCTTCTCAGAAACCCACAAAGCCTGGCCCCAAGCCAGCCAAACCCCCCTCTCCCTCGGTTAAGCCCCTTACCGAAAAGAAAAAGGGCCTTACCATGCGCGAGCGTCGGCTCATCATCAAAAGAGACGCTGCCCCCATTACA